>CM034157.1:202226972-202357987 GCA_019776745.2 Taxus chinensis
ATGCAATCTGAGATTGATGTATAAAAAAGGATTCGATGCACGGCCACCAACATGGAAAACCAGAAAGAGGAGATGAGTAGACTATTCCATATCAAAATCTAGAACAAGAGACCTAAGGTAAATGCTTTGGTTGATACCGGTTCTCAATCTAACTTGATTTTTGAAGCAGTTGTAAGGAAGATTAGTATTGAGACTTACTAACATCCACACCCTTATCCTTTGGGTTAGGTGAAGAAGGGTGTTGAAATGTAGGTAACAAGAAAATGTAAGGTCAAGTTTGGGATAAATTCTTAGTATATTGATGTTTTGGAAGCTGACATTATTCCACTTGATGCTTCTGATGTTGTATTCGGGAGTCCTTACTTGTATATTAGGGATGATATATTTATGACAAGGGAAAACTGGTATAGATGGGTCAAGGATGGGATCAACTACAACATCCGGGCACACCAACATAAGACACAGGTTACTACGGTGAGTGATAACCAAGCAAAACGACTTATTCAGGAAAATCATAATCAGTTTTGTTTACTTTTGTTAAAGGATAAACAAGATGGGGTAGAAGTTTCAAAGATTTCTAACCAAGGAAAGCATGATTTGGATATTATTATTCAGTATTTTTAGGAATTATTTCAG
The DNA here is from genome assembly GCA_019776745.2 of Taxus chinensis. Classification (NCBI taxonomy): domain Eukaryota; kingdom Viridiplantae; phylum Streptophyta; class Pinopsida; order Cupressales; family Taxaceae; genus Taxus; species Taxus chinensis. The sequence continues at coordinate 202,227,609 of CM034157.1, forward strand.
GCTCCCAGTGGGTTACCACCAAAACAGGAAGTAGATCATGAGATTCAGCTATTTCCAGAGTCCCCTCTATCGAACATCAAGTTGTATAGGAAATCCTTGCTTAAAAGTACCGAGGTAAAGAAACAACTCCTGGAACTACTAGACCAAGGGGTGATACATTTGAGCACCTCACCATGTGGATCACCTATTGTGATGGTGCCAAAGAAGGATGGTTCTCCGAGAATGTGCATCATCTACCACGCTTTGAACAAGATCACTATAAAAAACAAATATCCACTTCCCCGTATAGATGATCTCTTAGACCAGCTTTAACATGCCAAATTTTTCATGAAGTTGGATCTCAAGTTTGGTTATCACCAAGTCAAAATGAAGGAGGAGGATATATGGAAGACCACCTTCAAGAAAAAACAGGGTTTGTATGAATGGTTAGTACTTCCTTGGGTTATGCAATGCACCCGCTACATTTATGAGATTGATGAATGATGTATTGCGAGATTTCATAGATTCATGTGAAGTTGTATATCTAGATGATATCTTGATTTTTAGTGCCGCATGGGAAGAACATCTAACTCATTTACAACAAGTCTTGCAAGTTCTTAGGGAGAAACAACCAAATGTAATATGAAGAAATGTGAATTTTCCAAATAGTCACTTATCTATCTTGGGCACGTGGTTGGAGGAGGAGAGCTACGAATGGATCCAAAGAAGGTGGAGGCCATCACTAATTGGCCAACACCAATAGGAGCCACATAGACTAGGAGTTTTGTGGGAGAAGTATAGTACATGTAGAAATTCATTCTGGGCTTCTCCATGATTGTAACACCTCTACACATAGTGGCTGCAAAGAGTAAGGGTTTTGATTGGGGTAAGGAACAAGACAAATCCTTTGAGTTATTGAAATACAAGATTAGTCATGCTCCAGTACTTTCTCTTCCTAATTTGTAATAGCCTTTTGAAGTAGAGACAGATGCCAGTGTTTACACTATAGGCGCAGTGTTCCTTCAAGGAGGTAAACCCGTATGCTATCATTCTGAAACTTTCACTTCAGCAGTTAAAGGATATTTAGTATATGATAAGTAAATGTATGCACTAGTTCAAGAAATTAAAAAATGGAAGAATTATTTTTTAGGTAAAGAAACTATTGTGTAAACTGACCACAAACCTCTCCAGTATTTGCAAGAACAGTCTAAATTGTAGCAAACAAGGCACTATAAATGGATTGGGCTCCTTTAACAGTTCCATCTGGTGATCAAACAAAAGAAGGGTAGTACAAATTTGATAGCAGACATGTTGTGTAGGCCGCCCACATAGGAGAAGTTCTCCTGTTTGGCCACTATCTCTCAGATTGAGCCCTTCAATAAGGAATTTTATGGAGAGGCATATGCCCAGGACAGAGACTTTGGGGTGACATTTCAGTAGTTGCAGTCCCAAGGGACTGAAAGGAAAGGGATTGAAGATTGTTATCTCAAGGATGGGCTGCTCTACCGATGGGGGAAGCTTTGCATGCCTAAAGAAGAAAGAATTTTATTGATGAGGGAAGCACATACCTCAAAAGTAGTGGGACATTTTGGTGTTGGTAAGACCCTAGCCCACTTGCAAAGGTACATGTATTGGCCCAATATGTAAGAAGAAGTATCAAAATTTATACGTGGATGTAAACTTTGTTATACAAGTAAGCCTAAGACTAGGAAGGAGGGTTTGTATATGCCTTTTCTAGTACCTACTCATATGTGGGAGGACATTTCTATGGATTTTGTAGGAGGATTACCTATGTCTAAACATGGCCATGACTATCTCTATGTTTTTGTTGATAGATTTAGTAAGATGTGTATTCTTATGGCATGTAAAAATACAGTAAAAGCACATGAGGAAACAAATATTTTCTTTGCTAATGTATGGGTGCATTTTGGTTTGCCAAAGTCTATTGTTTTTGACAGGGATTCCAGGTTCCTGGGGAAGTTTTGGACTACTTTATGCGACAAGATGGATACAAGGTTACAAAGGAGCACAACTTTCCACCCACAGATAGATGGACAAACAAAGGTGGTGAACAAGAATTTGGTACAGTTGATCAGAGGGTATAACAACAAATACCCAAGGACTTGGGATGAGTCCTTAGCCTACATTCAACATTCCTATAACCGGGAAGTACACACATCCAATATAAAGTCATCGTTTGAAGCATGTTTGGGATATCTACCTACAAATCCAATGGACATAGTAGTTGGGCAGCATGATGAGGAGGAGACATGAGACAAAGAAGTGACTAGAGAAATTTTTTTTATTGAGAGGATCCGGAAAATCCATCTCAAAGTCAAAGAAAAGGTAGAGAATTCTCAAGCCAAGTACAAAGCTAGGCATGATCAAAATAGGAGAGAACATAAGATTCATGTTGGAGATATATTTTGGCTTTAATTTAGCAAGGAGAGACTACAAGGTCAAGCACGGAAGTTTAAGCCACTACGATATGGGCCCTTCACCATATTGGAGCAGGCTAGAGAAAATTCTTTTCAACTTGACTTGCCATCATTAATGAGGATGTAATCTGTAGTAAATTGTGAGAACTTGCACTTATATGAGCCATCCATGATAGATGAAGATGAAGGAATACAATTGCTACCTTCCATTGAGGATTGTGTCTTGGACTCACTAGGTGAATTGGAGGAGGATGTAGTACTATAGAAGAAGGTCAGAGAAACTAGGAGAGGTCCGCATGAGTCTTGATAGATTGGACTGAAAGGAAATACACAAAGGCATGCCCGGTGGTACTCGAAGGAGAAAGTGAGGTAAATATTTCCTCATCTATTCCCCCACTAAGATTTTGTGGGACCAAAAGCCTCTTAAGTAGGGGAAGTGTGATCCATAGGGATCCAAAATGGCTCTACTTCATCATATCAGTCAACACAAAGAAGGAAAAATAACACACGGAGGTTATGTCTTTTTAGTAATAGGATCGCCGCTCTATGTAGAGTGGCAGTTACAAAAACCGTTTGCCCAACCAGGGTGGTGGTCCTGGGACCTCTGATTTGCATTGGGCAATGGTCCTGGCTCTTTTGGATATAAAAAAAATATGAAATGAACAACCCAGAATTTGGAAGGTTGTCCATGTCTCTTCTCCTCTATGACATTTCCCATTCTCTTGTGCATGGGAGGACATGAGAAAGGCTATAAATACATGTATGTAGAAGATAATAATATCATCGAAGCATGGAAGCAATGAGAAAGAAGTTCTTAGTGCTGGAATTATGTTTTTTAGAAGAAAGGAGTGTTGAGACAGAGAAAACAAGTAATTGGGAGGAAGTGTGAGATATTATCTACTTCTCTTTCAAACTTATTGTAAATTCTGTACTTGTTATTTTGAATTGGCCAATAAAAGGGGGAAGAAAGAGAAATTTCCCTTCCCAACTAGTTTTTCCTCCTCTAAATGTTTCCAGGATAAAACTTGTTGGTGTTTATGAGATTAAATTCTTTCCTTTCTTGCAATTGTGGATTCTAAGCATAAGCATAATTCATTCACTAGCTATCTCTGTCATTTTCTAATAGAAAGTAGAACAACAATGTTTAATTTGTGATTCTATGGATTATTCCAAAGTTGAAGAGTTTACAGATCACCTTCGAAGCCCCAAAAATCCAAACCATATAAGAAATCCAACACCTCATTATCTATCTTGGGATCCTACCCATCTATTTTGGGACCAGACCCTTCATCCAAATCCTCCATCAAAAAAATTGAATCCAAACCATCTCTTCCTCCTCCCAAGGATGAATCAAAACCATCCAAGTAACCTATGCCTCCTTCTGAATTCAAATAATTTCCCCCTTCTAAGTCCACATCAGAATCCAAGGCTCCTACTAAACTTCATAAAAGTAAGTCACTTCTCTTACCTTTATCCTCTTCGCCCAAACCCAATCAATCTGTAATCCATGGAACACATTCCCTTAGGAACCCCCATTGGATATTATACTAAAATCCTTCAATGTTTAGTCCAAAAATCTGCAATCACTCTTCCTCTTATCAAATCCTTTGATTCACGTGGGATTTGGCAGCGTGAAAAGTTGATAAGACCAGTCATGTGTGGGAAGGTTTATGATGTGGTACCACATATAATCATCATTTAAAATGGTATTGCAACCTATCCCTCCTAGAAAATGGTGCATCCTTTTCTTAGAATCCTCACACTAGTGGTACCTTCCGTAATTAAGACTTATTATACCCCACTTCGTGTCATAATATTTGGAATGATATCTTTAATAAATGCATCAAAAATTATGTAGGGATGCAATTATGATAAGTTCATGCAATGGGGAAATTTATTTATAAGGAAATATCCATAGTGAATTAAAATTCACTTACCCATGCCATTTTAGCTTCCGATTGCCATAGATTTCCATGTCCTACAGTCTGAGAAAAAATATGATTAGTGGCATTTTAAACAATGAAGATTTCTGATTTTATTGAAAATAAGACAACTAAATAAGGGAATAAGATCAAATTCATGACCATCCTCCTTTATTTAAATTGAAAAACAACAATTAATCCTGACAGGAGGGGCTAAGTGCCTCCTCCACATCCATTTCCTCACTTAGCATGATGTCATTAGTGAAGGTTTCCTTGTCCACAGGACGCTGATACATCCTAAGTCTGTGTCTATTTTCCTGAACCTCCTATCACCATCAATTAGTAATAGTCTCATAGAGCCGTTATCAAATACTTTTTCGATCTGATATGGTTGCAACCAGTGTGTCCATAACTTACCTTTAAATTGTTGATATTTGGAATCAAAGAGTAAGACCCATTCTCCCTCGTTAAACTTCCTATATTTGATATGATTATCATGCCATGTATCATTTCTTTGATTTTTTCTGGGGTCTTGCATTCAATCTTATAGAAGTTGGGTCTGAAATTATGGGTACACATAGTAGTATGAAGAGGTGGTGTACTGATATCATGCATACCTTCATCCATGATAACACTTTCAGCTTCTTCGGTTGTGAGCCTTGCCATTCCAATTTTCTTCTCCTTGTTGAGAGGAGATTTCATGGTAGGAACTTGTGCCCAAGTGAGCACCTTAGACCAGTCTATATTAGAACTTTGAGAACCAAAAGAAATACTACTTTTGTTAGACTATAAGACACCTAAATTATGGACAACACTAGTTAAAGCAGGGAATTTTTGCTCTAGCTCAGAGACTGAGAAGCAAAGATTATTCACTTTATCATTGACAGTCTAGATACTATCAATGACCTTTTTTCTGATCCTTAAGAGGCAACATGCATAGATTGTTGAATATGTGTTTGAAGGCTATTGTTGACTTGATCATGAAATTTTTGTATGGTAGTATGCATATGATGAACATTTGTGGATAAAGTATCTACCTTTTTGGTTAGTAGGAGAACAACAGAATGGATGTCGCCTCTCTGATGAAGCTAAATAGCTTTCAACGTATCTTACATCCTTTTGAGTTTTTCATTATTAGAGGTGATATGGTCATCTATGGCCTTAGTGGCTTTGTTGTTCCAATTCAACATGCGGGCAACTTCAGACTGTTCTATCTTGGAGTCTAGTTATCTTGTGAAGGGAAGGCCAATATTGTACCGACGTTGCAAGTTGATCTTCGGTATAGATTTTCAAAATTTTAACTGAAGTCTACAATGTCAACTCCTCTGAGGATGAGGCATCCTTAGAAGCTCACAATATGTCAAATACTGGACTCTTTCTAAGCAAAGCTTGAGCAAAAACTATGATCAGTTTGATAAGAACTAGACAGGGAACAATTCTATTACACCACTTATATGCGTGCACTATTTTTGACTAATATATCATCTCTCTTTATTATTAAGAACTTGATAGTGAAAATTACACCAGTAGACAAGTCAGTTTGCGATATTATGTAAACCATGGAGGTTGAATTGATACAAAAAACAAATGTTTATCTGGAAAATGATCTTGGACTACTTCTTCATCACCCGAAACATTCAATCTTGAATTAAAATCAGTAACAACATTAGATTTCCTTAGCTTATCAATAACGGTTAAATTGAATTCTTGTAATAGGAGTAACCATCTAATAATCTGACCTCCAACTACTAGTTTATTCATCAAATATCTTATGGCCAAATGGTCAGTATAAACAAAGATTTTGTACCCAGTAATGTAATGTCTGAATTTATTCAGGGAATAAACAACAATTAAAATATTCCTTTTCCATAGTGGTGTACCATTTCTCTCCGTAGGGGTCAGGATTCTTGCTGTAAAATAAATGGCATACAATGATATTCTTTAGCTTTCTTTCCAAGAACAACTCCCACAGTTGTATTCGAGGCATTAGTGTGAATATGGAAAGGTTTAAGACCTGATACTCTTAAGACTGGAGTGGTGGTTAGCTTCTCTTTGATAATATCAAATGCCTACTGACATTGAGGGGCCCATTCAAAAACATAATCTTTTGTCAGCAAAGAAAACATAGGTGTAATAATTTTACTAAAGTATTTAATGAATTGCCTATAATATCCTACATGTCCAAGGAAACTCTTAATGTCAGTATAATTTTTCAGTGTAGGAAATTGAGTGAAGACTACAATATTTTTGGGGTCGACCTGTATTCCTTTGGAAAAAACATGATGACCTAAGACAATTCCCTGATCAACCATAATAAGACATTTTTCACAACTCAGGGAGAGTAGGTGCTACTCACATCTACTTAATAATTTTTCAAGATTATTAAGTGATTTGTCAAAAGTGGATCCATGGACGGTGAAGCCATCCATGTAAACTTCAACATAGTCATTCGTGAGATCTGCAAAAATGGCTAAGACTACTCTCTGAAAAGTAGCAGGTGCATTACAAAGCCCAACTAGTAAGACTCAATATGAAAATATACTCCAAGGGAGAGTGAAGGTGGTTTTATCTTGGTCAGTAGGTGCAATACTTATTTAGTTATACCCACTAAACCCATCCAAGAAGGAAAAATATTTCTTACCTGCGAGATTGTCCAAAACCTGATCAATAAAAGGCAGGGAAAGTAGTCTTTCTTGGTGGCTTTATTAAGTTCCCTATAGTCTACAAGAATAACCCTGCATTTACCATTTTTATTGGGAATTATAACTCATGGTGATACCCACGGACTATCAGATATAGGATAGATGAATTTGACCTTCAGAAATATTTCTATCTCATTTTTGACTATGTCTATGATTGCCGGATTAATTATTTGTTGCGACTATCTTATGGGTTTAACATCCTGAGTGTAGATATGGTGAGTGCAGATTCTAGGATGAATACCTTTCATATCAGTATAATCCAAAGAAAAATATTGGGAATGTTTCCTCAAAATTTTGAAGATCCTAGCCTCTTGGCTGACCTCTAAATTATTTCCAATGGTCAGTTCTTTTCCCATGTCAACAATCACCTGCTTGGTATATTTCAAAATAGTGAGATCTGCATTAGTGATTAAAGAATTCAAGGGAAAAACATGATGCTGAAGCATGTGCAGAATAATTACATTATCAAAAGACATAATCTTGGTTAAAGGAAAATAAAAATCAGTGACTGTGCATTCTGCATTATAAGCATAGATTTCCTTACAATCATCATTAGAAATGTCACTTACCAAGGTAATAGTATAAGATGTGTTCAGAACAGATGGTTATGTAGCCTTATTTCCAATTTCTATAGCCACAAAGCTAATTTTCGTAGCCACATAGCCTTCTTCATCAGGCAATGTATATGACTTAAAAATTTATGTCATGTGATTTTTTACTACAATGGTGGCCAGATAATAAGGACTTAGAGAGTTAGTATCAGAAGAATCTACCCATACATCTTCACAATCATACACATAAGGCTATGCAGGAGGATATAATGAAATATGCTTGGATTTTTGCCCATTTAAAATGATCATTTTTCCTGACCTACAATCAATATATGCAACAACAGTAGCCAACCAGGGTCTTCCTAAGATGACTGGGTATCCCATCTTTTGGGCTTTAGGCTGTAAGACCATGAAATCCATAGGGTAATCCTAGGATTCAACCGTGACCATTATATCCTTAATCACTCCATCTGGTACATCAATGGATTGATCTACCAATTGAAGAACGGTATTGGTTGGTTGTAATCCTGTTAAAGACAGTAGATTGAACATGTATGTTGTTATAACATTGTTGATAACACCAAGATCCACCAAAACATTAGATATTGACTAATCATTTATACAAATAGTAATGACTGGACTCCCATGATCCCTGTATTTTTGTGAAATAATTTTTCTAGCAACAAGATCAGTTAAATTCCCTTCCACTTTGACTATTTTGGGTATTTGTTCTTCCTTCCTGGTGTATTTATACACTCATTTTGAATGGTCTGGTTTGATTCAATAATATCCCTTATTGCTCTTAGAAGTGGGACATCGATGTTCACCTTTTTCAACTCTTGAACTAGCATTATTTCATCTGCAGTTTGAGTTTCCTATAATCATTTAGGAAAAGGAGCTATATGAACATGCTGATTCTTTCACAAATTTGACCTTGTTCCTAGTGTCTTGTTTTTGTGGATTATGTGAAGCTTTTCTTCATCTTCCTTAAGTGTCTCTTCTTTCTCAGTATCTATAGGTATTACTAGTGATAACAATAGGAGGATTCAATATTTTTCTAGACCTTAGTCACAAATTACTGATAGTATTAACGTGGATTGCATCATTCTATCATGCTTCATCATGTAAAGCTATCTGATGATTTTTAGGGATCACTATAGGATGAGATGGAATTTGTGTATGTGATGTTTTCCCATGTTGTTGATAGTTTTGTGGTGGGGGCATTAAAACCTGTTGTGGTTTCTAGAACCTCCTCTGTTGACTAGTATTCTGTTGTGGTGTCCATTATTGGTTTTGTTTAGGATTCTATTGAGGTGACCACTATTGGTTTTGCCATGGGTTTGCATTGAATGGTGGTGCCCAACCCTCATGATTGTAGGGACTCATCCATGGTGGTGGATGTGGGTAAGCCATCGGGTTAGCACACTGGTTGTACAGATAATATATCATATCTAAGCATACATGCAAATAAAAGTGGATATTCTACCAGAAGAAATATACAAAACAAGAGACATAAATCAACACCAGATTTAACGTGGTTCACCCAGTGTGGGCTACGTCCACCAAGAAACAAGCCAATCTATTATCCAAAGCTTTGACAAGATATACAATGAAGATTTACAATCTTCCACACCTCTCAGATGTACAATACTTTCTTTCTCTCAAGATTTTGCTTCATCACCAAGAATTCTCTCTCTCACCAACTTTTTGCAAGTTCTTTCTAATTCTTGTTAATCTCTTACTTCTAAACCCTAGCTTTATGCTTATATAGTTGTTTATAGACTTAGGGCACTTAGCCATGCAATTACAATCAATAGATATACTTTAATGCTAAAAATAGATCTAATTCCTGAGAGTTAATTAAAACATCCTCGCACAGGTAACCGATGTCGGTTAGCCCTAACCGATGTCGGTTCCTTCCTTTCCTGACTGATGCCGGTCCTAGGTGACCAATTCCGTTCCCCCTAACTGATGACGATTACTGTAGTTTCCAGCAAGTTTCCATTGCATGCTAAACTGAAGTAATTGAGCTCCACAACTCAACAATCTCCCACTTGGAGATTAATTACTACACCATACCTGTACAACATCATTCTTGGATCCTTCCTTAGCTTTGTTTCTTCCTCTTCAAGTCTCAAACTTGAAGACCAACAGAAGTGGAGTGTAGCTCCAACTTCTCCTTTGCTAATGGCTTTGTTAGCATATCCGCAGGGTTCTTGCTCGTATGAATCTTTTCCAGATTCAACTGTCCATCCTCCAATACCTGCCGTATGAAGTGATACCTCAACTGAATGTGTTTCATTCTTGAATGAAACACTGAGTTCTTTGCCAAATGAATTGCACTCTGACTGTCACTGAACAGTTTACAATCACCTTGCTCCTTTCCCAACTCTTCCATGAACCTACTCATCCATATCATCTCCTTGCTAGCCTCTGTAGCTGCAACATACTCTGCCTCTGTAGTAGACAAAGCCACAACCTTCTGCAATCTTGAAATCCAGCTAACTATCATCCCACCTACTGTGAAAATATATCCAGTAGTGCTCCTTCTACCATCCAGATCTCCAACCATATCTGAATCAACATAGCCACATAATGAAATATATGAACCTCCATAATATAAATGCATGCTAGATGTCCCTTTCAAATACCTGAGTATCCATTGGACTGCTTTCCAATGCTCTTTACCTGGATTGGCCATATATCTACTCACAACTCCCACTGCCTGTGCAATGTCTGGTCTGGTACAAACCATAGCATACATGAGAATCCCAACTGCTGAAGCATATGTCACTCGTGTCATGTATTTGACCTCCTCTTGTGATGATGGACACTGATCTTTGCTCAATTTGAAGTGTCCAGCCATAGGTGTACTAACAGGTTTTGCATTCTGCATGTTGAACCTTTCTAACACCTTGTAGATATAATCCTCCTGAGACAAATACAATTTCTTGTTTTTCTTGTCTCTGTGTATTTGCATGCCAAGGATTCTTTTTGCAGCTCCTAAATCCTTCATAGAAAATGTGTGAGCTAGCTTTCTCTTAAGCTCACCAATGTCCTGCATACTAGATCCTGTAATAAGCATATCATCCACATACAGTAACAAAATAATATAGCTCCCATTTTCAAGCTTCTTGAAATAAACACAATGGTCAGATTCACATCTCAAGTAACCATGCTCATGCATAAAACTATCAAACCTCATGTACCATTGCCTTGGAGCTTTCTTGAGCCCATATAGACTCTTTTTCAACCTGCACACTAATTTCTCCTTACCCTTGACTTCATACCCAAGCGACTGCTGCATATAAATCTCTTCATCCAAATCACCATGAAGGAAATCTGTCTTCACATCTAGTTGCTCTAAATGCAAATCCTCTACTGCAACTAAGCTCAATACAGTACGAATAGAAGTCATCTTAACAACAGGAGAAAATATTTCACCAAAGTCAATACCTACTTTCTGTGTAAATCCCTTTACTACAAGCCTTGCCTTGTATCTTTTTTGTCCACCCTCTTCTTCCTTGATCCTGTAAACCCACTTGTTCTGCAATGTTCTCTTACCTGCTGACAACTTAACCAAATCCCAAGTCTGGTTCTGTTCCAAGGAGTCCATCTCCTCATCCATGCCATGCTCCCACTAGACGTGGGTCTTATCCTGCATTGCTTCTTCAAAGCTCTCTGGTTCACCATTATCAGTCAATAATAAATAAAATAGAGAAGGTGTAAATATTTCTGGAGGTTTACTTACCCTTTGTGACCTTCTCATAGGAGTTTGGGGTACCGGAGGCTCAATCTGGACCTCCTGGACATTCCTATCCAAATCTGACAGTGACCGACGTCGGTCACCTCTAACCGATGTCGGTTCTGCTAACCGATGCTGGTTTGGATCTTCTGTAATTGATACCGGTTTGTCTGACCGGTGCCGGTCAGGGGTCAACTGACACCGGTTACTGTGTAACCCTGTCGGTAATTCTTTTAAATCCAAGAGTTCATTTTCATTCACAAACTTCTCAACCGGTTCATCCTTGGGTACCAAAATTTGATCCCTGTACATTCTCTTTTCATTCCATTCAACATCACGACTCCTAATAATTTTAGAATTCTCTAAATCCCAAAAATGGAAACTGAAATCACCAGATCCATAACCAATGAAAGTGCATCTCTTGGATTTTGCATCCAACTTTTTTCTATTTTCCTTATCAACATGCACAAAAGCTTCTGAACCAAAAAATTTAAGAAAAGAAAGATCTACCTCTTTTCTGGTCCAAGCTTCCTCTGGTATTCCTCCATCTAGTGAACTTGAAGGCCCATGGTTAATCAAATAAACCGTTGTATCAACTGCTTCTGCCCAAAACTGTAAGGGCAATCCAGAATGTATCCTCATACTTCTAGCATGTTCCATGATTGTCCTGTTCATTCTTTCTGCAACACCATTCTCCTGTGGTGTTCTTGGAACCGTTCTTTCTCTACGTATCCCATTCACTGAACAATAATCATTGAAATCCTTGCTACAGTATTCACCACCATTGTCAGATCTAAGGCACTTTAACTTAGAATTTGATTCATTCTCAACAAGGGCTTTCCATCTTTTAAAAGTCTCAAAAACATCAGATTTATGTTTAATACAATAAACCCATACCTTTCTTGTAGCATCATCAATGAAAGTAACATAATACTGGGATCCTCCATGAGAAGCTACCTGAGCTGGTCCCCACACATCTGAGTGTACAAGCTCCAATTTTTGCTCCTTCTTAGTTGCCCCAACTTTGAGAAATCTCACTCTCTTTTTCTTTCCAAAGATACAATGCTCACAGAAATCAAGATCTAAATCTTTCAAATCTGATAACTTACCCTTAGCCTTTAAGATCTGCATTCCTTTTTGACTCATATGGCCCAACCGATTATGCCACATGCATGCATCTGAATCTGAAGTAGATAATGCAGAAAAGGAATCAGTAATACAGGTAGATAAATATAACGTTCCTACCTTCTTACCTCTTGCCACAACAAAAGCACCCTTGGTGACTTTCCAAGAGTCTCCTGTAAAAGTAACCATGCAACCAGATTCACCTAGTTGCCCTGCAGAAATAAGATTCCTCCTGAGGCTTGGCACATGCCTCACATCTTTCAATACCCATGTATTTCCATTCTACAATTTTAGATGAACTTCCCCTTTACCAGTAATACTGCAAGGTTCATCATCACCCAAATAAACATGCCCAAAATTTCCCTGGACATAATTTCTGAAATAACCCTTATTAGGGGTTGCATGGAAAGAAGCTCCTGAATCTAAAACCCATGATTCAATTCTATTATCTAAAGAAAGAATAAGAGCATCTTGCATTACCTCTGATGTAGCAAGATTTGCTTCTTTACCTTTGTCTGGTTGTTGGTTCTCTTTATCCTTTGACCAACAATCTTTCTTTGCATGTCCTTTCTTTCCACATTTCCAACAAGTAATTCCCTTACTTCTGGATTTAGATCTGCTATCCCTTGACTTTGATTTCCCATTACTCTTACTCTTGGATCTCTCCTTCTGCCTGCCCCTGCTTTCTACATTCAAAGCATTTCCAGATGATGATTCCTCTGTACTCTTCCTGTGAATTTCTTCATTCAAGATTATACTAACCACATCATCAAACTTCAAAATATTATTAGCATATGTTGTATTACTAACAACCATTACCAAGCTATCCCAACTATCAGGAAAAGAACATAAGAATAAAAGTGCTTTTACTTCATCATCAAATGGTATTCAACTGATTTTAACTGATTTACAATAGATCAAAAATCATTCAAATGACTAGATGCAGATCCACCTTCATGCATCTTAGAACTAAATAGTTTCTTCATCAAATAAAATTTATTTGAAGCACTAGGTTTTTCATATAAATTAGCAAGAGATTTCATTAACTCTACCGTAGAAGTCACTTCTGTAATATTGGAAGCCATGGATGCTGCCAGGCTCAATCTTATAGATCCCAAAGCCTTTCTGTCAAGAATATTCCATTCTTCATCAGTCATCTTCGTAGGTCTAGACTTCTCATCCAACGGTAAATACAAATCTCTTTGATACAGATAATCCTCAATCTGCATCTTCCATAATTGATAATTTTGGCCGTCAAATTTCTCTACCTTGTATTTGTTTTCTTCTGCCATTGTTGTAGCTCCCACTCAATCAGAAAACCCTCTGTGAGTAAATTTGTCAACACACAAAACCCTCAAACAAAGCTCTGATACCAGTTGTTGGGGTTAGCACACCGGTTGTACAGATAATATATCAGATCTAAGCATACATGCAAATAAAAGTGGATATTCTACCAGAAGAAATATACAAAACAAGAGACATAAATCAACACCAGATTTAACGTGGTTCACCCAGTGTGGGCTACGTCCACCAAGAAACAAGCCAATCTATTATCCAAAGCTTTGACAAGATATACAATGAAGATTTACAATCTTCCACACCTCTCAGATGTACAATACTTTCTTTCTCTCAAGCTTTTGCTTCATCACCAAGAATTCTCTCTCTCACCAACTTTTGCAAGTTCTTTCTAATTCTTGTTAATATTCTTACTTCTAAACCCTAGCTTTTATGCTTATATAGTCATTTATAGACTTAGGGCACTTAGCCATGCAATTACAATCAATAGATATACTTTAATGCTAAAAATAGATCTAATTCTTGAGAGTTAATTAAAACATCCTCGCACAGGTAACCGATGTTGGTTATCCCTAACTGATGCCGGTTCCTCCTTGCTTGACTGATGCCAGTCCTGGGTGACCGATGCCAGTTCCCCCCTAACCGATGATGGTTACTGTATTTTCCAGCAAGTTTCACATTGCATGCTAAACTAAAGTAATTAAGCTCCACAATTTCCTTAATATAACTCATAACCAATCCTGCGATGGTTCCTTAAAGAGAAATCTATGGAGTAGGATAATCCTCTAGGTAAAATCGATTCTAAACATGATAGCATCTAGAAAGAACTCTTCTTTACTATCCTGCTTCCCATTTAGTAGTGTGATATTTATCCAAAAATTGCTCTCCATGGCCTCACCAATAATTTTGGAGTTAATTGGACATTCCCATGCATAACCATCTAAATACAGAGTCATTCATAGAGCTACTTGGAAAAGCTTGAGCTTGAATTTTTTGATTGTTATTCTGAATAGTCATATGTCTGACAAAGAACTTTGAATTAAAACAAGAAATCCACCACTTTCGGGGTCTTCAACCAAAAATGCCTCAGAAGATAGGGATGTCCCATTGGATTGGCCAAGGGATATTTTCATAGGTGTATCCTTCTTCTTCATTCAAACAATGGGATAAGTAAAGGTTCTACCCAAGGGTTAGGATTCTCATTATTCTTGTTGTCTCCCATTTCAAGTCATGTTGATTCTGGTTCCAAATAGGATGATGATAGAATATGTTTAGAAGGGATTCTAGGTGGTTGATTAGATTCACTAGGGAAATCACTCTCAAGTAGTGGTTCCCTAGGTATAGTTCAATGTTTGCCATATATTTTCTAATGTTGTGTGATTTCAAAAATCTTAATGAGGTTGATCGTCCAAGTTGCCTATGCATAGAAAGTTGATTAAAACTTCTACTGGTTCCCATAAATAAAACTCCATTAACACCCATAGAGGCGATATAAATTGAGAAAATGACGATGTTGTGCTTATGTGTAAATTACCACTGCGTTAGAATGGCACCAAAAATGATGGGTTGTTGTATTATTCCAATCATTTAACTAATAGATTAATCTACTAGTGTCATTATTTAACTAGGGATGTGTCCTAGGCTGTATGTAAATGGATACCAATGTAGCCATTTATCGGTTGATTGGGTATTTTGAAGATTGGGGGGTTTCTGTTAAATATTTCTAGAAATTTTACTAATCTTATGAAAACTCAATTTAAATCATTCTTGTCTTTAATTAAGTTATTGTGATAAAATGAATTCTAAAAGTTGGACTTTCTAACTCAAATTTTTTGCGCATGACAGAATTGAAAGAACTGTGGCATTGAAATTACACACTCATAATTAAAACTTGAATTAAAAGTAAAAGAAAAACATGCTAACTAGAATTTGCATTAAGAGGAAACTACTTGGGATTCTAAATGGAAATTTCTTTGAATTTAAGGAAAGTAACACACTTGAATAGGAATTGTCATGAAACACACTGAAATAGAAATTGTCAGTAAAGGGAACTAAGTGATTATGACTTATGAGAAAACCATAAGTTAGTAAAAAGTAACCTTTTGTCTGTGAAAATTCTAGTTGGCTAAATTGCTCTTCCTTTGGATAAAGAAATCTTAACAGCTCAAGCATTTCAAAGAGTTAACATCTCCTTATATTAATTCAAATAAGTTCCATTCATATTTAGTGTGGAAAGGAAAAGTACTACATTGCAACAAGCTGGATATTTCATAGATTATAGATATTACCAACTGACTACATTTTTCTTCAAGGAGGTGTATTTATATAAATAATAACATGGTTACCTAGAATATTCCAAAATTACCAGCACTAATGTCTTCCACTAACAATATTGATTAAGACTCATAAATTCACTATACGGATTGAGAGAAACAAGACTTTCATTATAATTTTAGGCCTTATTTTGAAAAATTCTTCACTTGCATGACACTCCAAATCCAAACTTGGGGATCCTTAATTGTATTAGAAATAAACATTCACGATTTTTCTAACACACATCACCAAGTTATTAGGGTTCTCACGAAGGAACTAGTAGGAAGTTATACGGTTAATCAAGGTTGCATGAGAGTAAAGGGAGGAAAATGCATTAAACTCACTAAGATATACCTATACAAAGCATACTTCTTCCATGTATTAGGCATGAATTGAAACAAGTATCAATTCCAACTGAATGTGAGATCGATTAAAATACCATGGGCAAATAATTAACATCATCTATAGGATACTTTCTACATCTTATTTGTCTCCAGATTAGGTGCACATGTTCCTTTTCATTGGTCTCATCTTACATGCTTTCTTACGAAGTTTCTACATATATCACTAATGATCCAATGTATGACACGTGAATATGGTAATTCCAAAAATATGACCTACAAGATTTCTTCCTTATGAAAGTTTCCCGACATTATAGGAAGGGAAACATCATGCTCATTACATATTCTCAAATCTACCTCTTGACAACCATGCTAATAGGTACTATAGGTGATCACTAGTACACATGAGTTTCTTCTTTAGGTTCAATATCCTCATCAGATTACTATTTGCGCTTTCCCAACTCTATTTTCCAAATCTTCAACCATTTTTAGGCCACTCCCATAAAAACTTCCTTTTCTCATCAGCACTAGATCAACTCAACTGCTATGGTTTCACAGTAATGTTTTATCTATAAATCGACCAATATTGTCAAAACATAAAGTAGGGGAAAATATAGACATCCCTCATAACTTTGGGATCCATTATAGTCATGCATATTACTATTATATTGCCAAACCTAAGTTAGAAAAGTACTAATTAACCCAAAAGCCAAGGCCAAGTAGTCTTTCTTTAAATGTCTACCACTTTTGGTCTTGAAATGCTTTACTATCTTATAATTTGGTTGTCACAGCTTTGGCATTTTTGATGCAACACAAGTTCCTAGCCACGAATCAGTGCTAAGGAAAAGAAAAGTGGTCAAACCTGTTATCCGGTGCCCCTGACCTTTTTGTTCTTTAAATCATTTTGGTCATGTTATCCTTCAAAGGTAATTTTGATAACATGCATCAAATTCTTCAATCACAAGCCAAGTAGCAAATTGATTCAAGGACAACGAAATCATGTTTTGGGGGGCCCCATTGGCATCTCTCTAACTTTCCCATCCAACGAAAAAAATCCCAGCATTGATCAGTTAGCAAAAATTGAAAAAATGGGGCACAAAAGGATTAAGGTCAGTAGAACCTTGTTTTAAAGATCCATTTCGGGTCTGAAGTTTGCGGGTCATACAATAGGTTCAAGGTCGTCATACCACATCTTTTGAAGATCTGAAAACAGTGGCTAAGAAAATTAGCTAAAGTTGACACATTTTTGTCCCAGGCGGTCACGCAAGTTGACAATTGGGATGTCGTGCGACACTTAATTGCCGAAACATCCGCAGGTAAAGAAAATCTAAAAAGCAGACAATTTTTTGTCCTTCAGGCTATGGTCCGCGGGACAGTCGGGACTGTTGGGACGCGTGGGATGCATGAATCGGTTTATTTTCCCGCAAGTCAGTCTATTGCGTGGCAGCTTATGCAGATATTTTCATCCAGGACAGTCAGGACAAAAGTATGCACAGGATGCGCAAAGGCAAAATCACCACAAAGGTGCCAAACTAATCTGCAATGTGCCCAATGTGGAAATTAATGGCCCTCATGGCCCGATCAACAGCGGAACACAGGGGCATGGATTGGCCTGAATCGACCGATGCAGAATTGATTTCAGGACACCCGGGACACATGCACACCTGATTTTGCCAAAATAGCTGCAACAAAGAAGAAAAGTCAACGTTTGACCTATCATGAACTTCAAACGGCCATAACTTTTGACTGACATATTAAGCCCTCCGATTTTCACAAAATTGGAATTTCTAGAACGAGCATTTGACGTCCTCATGTATGAAGGACGTCACACAAAAACTAGATTTTTTATTTTTAATGAGGGTAGATATATTTAAATAAAATAAACATATTCGGCTCCAGTCAGTTAATGCTCATTCCCGTCAAATGACAGAAAACGCCTGCCAAACCCAAAATAGCTGCCCGCACTCAGAAGGCCATAACTTTTGCATTTCTCAACGAAATCACACAAAATTGGTACCGTTGGAATTGTGGCTCCAAGCCCAATGCATAGAAATCAATAAATTCTAGATTTTATGAGAGATTGATCGATATTTTTTAGAAAACGTGGCCGGGTTCATAACAATGTTTTATTTGGTAGTTGGGAGTGCAATTAAGAGGCATGGTCATCATTCTTTCTCTGCTGCAGCACCTGGGACAGTATGGGGAGCCTTTTGCAAGTAATATATAATCATTTCACTCCATTTAATCCTCTTACAAGTGGTTGAAGGATAGATTTCGGGATTTCCATTTTTCCCTTCTCTCTTCTCTTCTCAATTTTTCTATAAATTGGAGTGTTGGGCTCATTGTAAAGGAGGTAGAGTTTTTGGGTAGCAAAGCTCTGTCAAAATTGCTTTGTGAAGCCAATGTGTTACAGGCCCTTGTAGTGGACTCCTTGCATGGTGATCCAGGCCCTTATCTTGTAATAGATTGAATTGTGCATATCATGAAGCAATAAAATACAAGTTTGTGGATGTATCTTCCCCTGCTGTGTTTTCTTGCATTCTTCTTGCCCCTTCAACCTTCTTTACAAGTGTATTGTGTCTATCTTTATTATTTTCATGCAGGGATCATTATCATTGTGTATGTTTGAAATATTGTTGTGAATGCATTTTGCTAGATTATGGAGAACTGTCATCACCTCTTCTAGTGTGCACTTTGCTTTTGTATTTCACACATTTGAAGACTACTCTCACACCCTCCTTTTCTGGTGTATCACCTCTTTAGTGTAGGCTTTCATTTTATGCATTCTCTCTCCTTGGTCCCTTGGAAATTTAGATTAGAATATTTAGTTTCCAAACCTGCATTAGAGTAGATTGCGGCAGGTAGTTTAGGAGCAAGAACCAACTTTATCTGGAGGTCTATCTCAAGTATTAAGTCCCACAACTTGGAGATAGTACCCATGTTATCCAATCACACCATGAACTCAAGTATACTGCACTTGTATCAACATAGGGTCTGTGATTAGGTGAAGAGTTTGTGAGAATCAAATCAGAAATGAGGCACCACGAAGTAGTTGCACTCCAACGGAATCGTGAAAGCTCCAGCGATAGCAAGGAAAAAATTGATCAGTAATGGAAGAACTTGCTCAACAGAAACAAAGCTTGCATAGAGGAAAGATAGCGGAGTGTCTTGGCATGCTCATAAATGAATAGAAAAGGGGTACATATAGGGTGCTGAGTAACCCTAGTGCATGACACATATGAAACCCTAAAAACCCTAAACCTAACCCATGTGAGATGACCCTCCAACATGAGAGGAGGACACATAGGATAACTCACACTAACACCCCCCCTTCATCGAAGCTGGGGTAGCGGCTGTGATGAGTCAGATGGAAGAGGAAGACACTCCTAAACAACTAAGAAAGATGTGTCAATGGGGCCTGGAAACTAAAGGCCTGATAAGGTGCCCATATACAAACACAATCTTCCTAGAAGAAGAAGAAGAAAAGAAGGACTACATAGCCCTAAAGAAGATGGGCAGCTACAGAAGACCTCACCCCAAGAAGAGACCGTAAGTGAAGAAACTTCATCTCAGTGAAGGGCTTGGTGAATAAATCTACAATCTGATCAGCTGTCTGAATGTACTGAATGTCAATGATACCATCATGAATAAGCTCCCGTATGAAGTGCATATGGATCTCAATGTGCTTCGTCCACTGATGCTGAACTAGATTTCTACAAATAGAGATTGTGCTCATGTTATCACAGTAGATAATGGTAGGCCACCGAAAGTGGATGCCAAACTCTGTCAGAATACCCTGTAGCCAAATAGCTTCTGTGGCAGCGTTAACTGCTCCTCTGTATTCTACCTCTGTAGATGATATCACAATTGCATTCTGCTTCTTGCTAGACCAACTAATAGGACCCGAACCAAGAGAGAAACTGTAGCCACAAGTAGATTTCTGATGATCTAAGTCACCGGCCCAATCAGAATCTGTGAATCCAATCAAGTCAATATCAACCCCTCCATGATAGTGAATGCCATCAGCATAAGTGCCATGAACATAATGAAGGATCCATTTAGCTACTTTCCAATGCAGCTCATGTGGCTCCTGCATGAATCTGGACATGATCCCAACAGCATATGATAAATCCGGTCGAGTGTGAGTCAAGTAGATCAAGCTCCCCACTAACTGTCGGTAAAGAGTACCATCAACCAAGGGAGTAGAGCAATCTGAAACCAACTTAACCCCAGAAAGAAAAGGAGTAGGAGAAGACTTGCAATCAGACATCTGAAACTGAGCTAGCAAATCAAGAGCATACTTAGGTTGTGAAATCAAGATTCCTGAGTCAGATTGTGAAATCTGGATCCCAAGGAAGTAATGAAGCAGACCTAAGTCAGTCATGGAAAACTTGTTGGCTAAGGTGATCTTCACAGAATCAATAATAGAGGAAGAGCTTCCTGTGATCAACAAGTCATCAACATATAGAACAAGAATGAGTATGGAGTCATCTTGCCATAGAATATAAACATTTGGATCAGAGTGACACCTAGTAAACCCTGATGTAAGTAAGAAGGAGTCCATCTTGGCATACCAAGCCCGAGGGGCTTGTTTAAGGCCATAAAGAGACTTCTTTAACTTACAAATGAGGGAGGAATCTTGGACATAACCCAGAGGTTGTTCCATATAGATCTCTTCCTCTAGGTCACCATGAAGGAAGGCACTCTTAACGTCCATTTGATGGACTTTCCATCTGTTTGCTGCGGCAATGGCTAGGGTCAGTCGAATAGAAGTCATCTTCGCAACCGGAGAAAAGGTTTCTGTATAATCAACCCCAGCTATCTGGGAGAAACCCTTAGCTACTAATCGTGCTTTAAACTTTTTGACGTCTCCATCTACTCCATACTTTGTTCGGAACACCCACTTACACCGAATGATTTTTCTTCCTTTCGGAAGAGTGGTGAGATCCCAAGTATCGTTCTTCATGAGAGAGGAATACTCCTCATCCATGGTAGAATCCCACTCAGGAATACCAGAAGCCTCCCAGAAAGACTGTGGATCAGAAGTAGAGGTGAAGAAAGAGTGGGGTCCAATGAAATCTGAGTGAGTACGTCTCATATCCGAAGTATCTCCAACTAAATCTCCAGCACTTTGCAAAGTTTTCCTGGCCCAAAGGGGACCAGGAGGATCAGGCTCAGAGTCGGAAGATTCTTCACTTGAGTGAGAAGGGACATAGTCCTCATCATCACTACTGTCAGAATCAGAAGACTCAAAGGTCTGATGGTCGGGAGGATCTGGAAGAGGAGCACGCTCAACAGTATCATCATCTGATGAGTCAGAATCTGAATCAGCGAGCTGAAGAACCTCAATAGGTGGAGAAGTAGAAGTTGAAGAAGACTCATCGAACTTAACACTTCTCTCAATATATAGCTCATGAGAAGTAGGATTCATCAATCGATATCCCTTCACGCCATCAGGATACCCTACAAAGATACAAGGTTTGGATTGTGGTTCCAAGGCCTTGCATTTCTTCTTGGGAATCTGAGCCATAGCCTTGGATCCGAAGACTCGAAAGTGCTCAACATTAGGCTTGCATCCAAACCAGGCTTCAAAGGGTGTCATCCCTCTTACTGCCTTGTGTGGAACATGGTTCTGAATGTAATTTGCACAATTCACTGCTTCGGCCCAATACTGCGGAGGAAGAGACTTCGAGTGAATCATACAAGTGGCCATCTCCTTCAGAGTATGGTTCTTTCTTTCTGCGACTCCATTCTGCGAAGGGCTATAAGCAACTGTATGTTGCAAAGAGATCCCTTCAGAAGTACAGAAATCCATGAACCTATTGTTTACATATTCACCTCCATTGTCAGTTTGAAGAACCTTGATAGACCGTTCCACCTGTTTCTCAGCAAGAGCCTTAAAGTCCTGAAAATGTTCAAAGACTTCAGACTTAAGCTTAAGAAAATATACCCAAGTATATCGCGAATAGTCATCAATGAAGGTTAGCACATAAAGAGCTCTAGTAAATGAAGGAGAAGGAAATGGACCAGAAACATCACTGTGAACAAGATCCAAGGGACGAGTGGCTCTCCAGGATTTTCCTTTATCAAAGTTCTTTTCAGGATGCTTTCCAAGGGTACAACCCTCACAAAGACCCTTAGAAAACTTGACGCGAGGCAACCCGTTGACCATTTCATTTTGACTCAATTGTTCAAGGTAGCGATAATTTAGATGTCCAAAATGCTCATGCCATAGCTTACTAACCTCATTTGCATGAGTGAGCAAGGCAGTGGGCATAGAATCAGAAGTAAAGTGGGAGAAGGTGTACAACCGTGAACGGTGATTTGCCTTTCCCTCAGCCACTGTAGTGTCATTGTTAAGCTCACGAATAATCACCGAGTTAGGACCAAATTCCACTCGCATTCCTTCACCAAGGTGAGTAATTTGGTAAACTGATAGGAGATTGGTAGAGAGATCAGGAACACTCAACACTTGGTTAAATGTTCCCCCATCCATCTCTACCGATCCACTACCAGAAACTGACACTGTCGTGTCATTACCCATCGTGATTTGGGACATTCCACAAGGTTCGATGTTGGAAAACTCAACATGCGAAGAACCCATGTGGTGTGAGGCACCAAAATCTATAATCCATGTCGATGAAGGAGCAACTTTGGCTACAAGGGCCTTTCCTTTCTTCTTATCATTTTTAGCACCTTTTGCAGCAGAAGACTCGGCCTTCGGAGCACTTTGTTTTATGGATTCAGGAACACTTATTTTATTTTTCTCAAGTAAATGAGATAAGTGATCAATCTGTTTCTTAAAATAGTGTTGCTCGTCGTGACCAGACTTCTTGCAATAGGAACACAAATACTTGCTTTTTTGTGCCTTAGGCTCAGAAGTCGAAGTGTTTGTGTCATTTTTAGGTTTGATCTTGGTTTCTTTCTTAGGTTGATCCTTAGTTTCTTTCTTCTTTTCAGTCTTCTTTCCCTTGCTAGTACTTGCTACAAGGGCATGTGACTTGGACTTGAGAGACCCCATTTGAATGAGTTTATCCTGTTCTCGAATGAGTTGGGATGAAAAATAGTCAAAGGAGGGCATTGTCCAAGTATCACCCAAAGCAACTTTTGTAGCGTAGAAAGTTGACACGAAGACAGAATATTCGGGACCTAGCTTAGAGAGAATCGACAAGATCAGTTGAGAATCTTTCTTTTCTACTTGACATCCTTTTAACAATAATCTAATGTGGACAAATTTTGAGAAGAAGGCTTGTAGGTTTTCAAAGTCACTAGGATTTAACCCTAGTAGTTCGTTTTCCAACTCATGCGCTCTCATGTCATCTAGTTGTCCAAACATCGCATCCAACATTTTCCACGCAGATGTAGGTGTTTCAGATGCCTCAATGTGGAAGAGCAAGTCAGGAGAAACGGACATGCAAAGAAGACCTAAAGCTTCATCACTACGGTTTAACCACTTAGATTTTTCAGGTTCGTCATCTGGTTCAGTCTCAGTTCCCATGGTGATGCGGAATAACCCTTTACCCCTTAGTTTCATTATTATTTTTGATCTCCATTCGAAAAATTTGAACGGCGTAAGCAAAGGAATTGAAAGTGCATCCATAGTGAGAGAGAGAGAAAGAAATGCAGAAAAGAAACACAACCACCCAGGACAATAACAACCCCCCTGCTTTCGGCACTTTATAGTTTAGTGCGTTGATTACAATCGGGTCCGTGCGTGTGGTTTGAAACACTTGGTAACTCATCTTGCAATTAGCGTAATAACGCGCAAGAGAGGAGACCACAACAGTGTTTCGTGGAGCGCAACAAAAAAGGACACCGTAAACAAGCACAAGCAAAAAATAGAAAGGAGGTGAAAGCCAACCCTGGTGGTGAGAAAAATGTCTCATCGTCACATGAAGGAAATCCCTTTGTCGTAAGACTGTGGCGGATGCGCTCACAAGTCCACAAGCAAAAAAGGAAAAGAACAAAGCTCAAAAACTCAATGAGCTGAATAAGCAATACAAAGACACCCCCCAGAATGTGGCACTTTATAAAATTAGTGCGTTTACAAAGCTAATGATCCCATCATCTAGAGTGTGAAAAAACATGCAACTTTGACTAAAGAAGTGCTCAAAACCGAGCAACGAGTCAAAAGTTATAGCAAAAACCAATTCCCGCAATTGATGAGAAAAAGCCAATAAGCTTGCAAACCGATTAAAAAAGTGCCCTAAATGCATGCAAAATGTGTCGTATGTATGCTAATTGGAAATGACATGGAATTTGAGATAGGGTTTGTTTGTATTGCGAGGGGGGATTAGCCACCTGCCAATCCTAGACCTCACCCTTCGTCTTCGGCACTCGACGGAAGGTTAAAAATACAACAAGCCAAAAGACCAAATTATAATGCCAAAGAAATATATTGTTTAAATAAAATGAAATAAAATTAGATCTAATTTAAATTAAATCTAATTAATTTAAAAAAATCTAATGAAGATTTTTAGATGAAGATTTTTTTTAAAAACTAATAAAGATTGAAATTTTCTAATTAAAAAACAAATTTTAGAAAAATGGTTTTAGAAACTTGTTATTATTAAAAACACGGTAAATTAGAAATTTTAAAAACTTACCAAAAAAGTTTGATTTGTTTTACCAAAAAAAAACTTTTTGAAAAAAAAAAATGGCTTCGTATTTTGTAAAAAAGCAGAGATTTTTTTGAGATTAAAAAAAAGTAAATTAAAAAAAAAGGAATGTTACCAAAAAACTTGACTGAAAACCAAAAAAAAACCCTGTACCAGGAGTTACAAACGCTGCAGGCCAAAAAACAGTGAAAAAAAAGGTTTGAAAAGAAAGGCAGGTGTTGCCAGGTAAAAAAAAGGAAAATCCGTTTATGCATTACCACAGTGGAAAGGTAGGCAGAGCAGGTGCCAGGAACAAAAAACGTAGTCCATTGTATAATGAACAACCCCTTGCAACAAAAAAAAATGTGGCAGAGGTTTAAAACAATGCCATGAATGTAAAAAAATGCAGAACAGTAAAAAACACCTGGAATTTGGCCTGAAAACATAGAACCCCTGGAACAGTCCAAAAAGCCTGGAATGAAAAAAATAAAAAATGCAAGGAATTGTGAATGAACAGTGAGGCAGTTTGAATAGTCCAAAAATGGTCAGAGGGACAATAGTTCGTTGATGAGCAACCACGACTGAAGAACACAAAGATCCTGCAACCACAGACAACATGCATAGACAAATATCCTGCAAAAACCAGAGATCTTAAAAAAATTTCACTTCCATTTTAAAAATGAAAAGAATCTCTATTTTGGATTTTGATACATCCAACTAAAAAAAAGTAGTTAAAAAACCTGATTTCTCAAGGTATTTTGAAAAAACCTGCACATGCACAAGAAAAAAAACACAAAAAACTTTCCGAGAAAGCTTGTTAGAGATATTAGCAAGATAATTTCCAGAAAATAGTGATCAAAAGACTTGCATGCAGAGTAAAATAACGAAACCAAGTAAGAGTAATAGCAACAAAAAACAAATCGAGTGCACGTTTACCCGATCTCAGCTCTGATACCATGAAAAGAGTTTGCGAGAATCGAATCAGAAATGAGGCACCACGAAGTAGTTGCACTCCAACGGAATCGTGAAAGCTCCAGCGATAGCAAGGAAAAAATGATCAGTAATGGAAGAACTTGCTCAACAGAAACAAAGCTTGCATAGAGGAAAGACAGCGGAGTGTCTTGGCATGCTCATAAATGAATAGAAAAGGGGTACATATAGGGTGCTGAGTAACCCTAGTGCATGACACATATGAAACCCTAAACCTAACCCATGTGAGATGACCCTCCAACATGAGAGGAGGACACCTAGGATAACTCACCTACTGCTGATGGCAGACTGGTGGTTGCATAACTTAAGGCAAAAATCTTAGGGAAAAGTTGTGAAAGAGATAAAGGAAAGCAAGAAAAGCATGGAAAATGTTAAGGGAAGCATTCTAAGCTACAAATAGGAAGTAGGACTCAAACACCATTGGATATAGGATAATAATCATCATAGGGTACTTTGAACCGTTTTTGATAATGCAACACGTGTAAAATTGGGTGTGTATATATTGCCCCCTCAGAGAAGAATTCTAGCCATAAAGAGGTGTAGAACGTAGTTTCTGAGTATGACATTCCTAAAATGGGGAGTTAGAGGTTTATACCTTGACATCGTCTGTGTGTTGAAATTACATCATTCCAGCCTTTTCGTTACCTACAAAGAGAGAAACAGGAATCAAGTGCAGACTATGAGATAAAATAAGACAAAATATTTTGAAATGAAAACAACAAGACTACATACCATATCTGTAGGGATAGAAATATACTTGCGCTAGCACTCTAGCCCTGCAAAACACACACACTTGAAAATAGAGTTAAAATATGCTATATATAACCAAAATCACTATTTATAGAAATCATTTTCACTTACCCACTTAGCAAATATTTTTGAGCTCAAGATAACCTATGATGGTTTCATGCATGAGTACATTCAAATAGAAGAGCACAATTGATGTGATGGTAGCACCAACCAGTAGGAGGAGCAGTGGCTTAGAGATGGGTAAGTTATCTACGTTTATTTATTTTTAACCTAAAATGTGAAACAGCTTAAAAATCCTACCTAGGGGGGTTATTTTCAATAATTTCTATAGTCAAAATGTTCATAAGAGGGGTGCCTAGATTGTGTTTGTCTTTTCTTTTGTAAAAATATTCAATTTTTTATGTATTTTTGTGAGCTTTTTAGGTATTAGGGTACGACACCGTCCCTTTTCAAACAGAACTACCACTCTGCATAGGTGGAAATTACACAACTACCCCTTTACAAAGAGAGGTGGTTGCACAAATTCAACGGAGATTGTGCAACCACCACTCTGTACATAGAGGGGCAGTTGTGTAATTATTGTGGCAGAAACTATATTTTGACTAAGTATGAAGATGTTTTTTGGTTTTTGTGTTGTTTTATGATGTTTTTGATGAAATTATTATGCACGAGATGTTTCTAACTTGATCTTTTGGTGTTTTGGTGAGTGTAGACCCCATATATATCAGATGGAGTAGAGCTAGAGAGTGCGATTAGATTCCTTCCATCTTTGATTCACTCACTCAGGTTGAGAGAGAGATCTTACACAGAGTCGGGATATGGAGGATATCCTATACACCACTGGTTGTACCACCTAGTTACTTATTAGCTGATCTACTAAGTTATTGGCATGCTACCATAATACTTTCCAATTCCCTAGAGTTAGAGGAGAGTGGACCATCACTCTTAAGGATGTATCTATAGAATTTTGGGGGTTCCTGTTATAGGAAGGAAGATTGACACTTAGAGAATGCTACATCAGTGGTGTAGTCTCAAAGTTGGCCTGTCTATATGGGAGATGCATTGACACCCAATACTGGTGCCAATCATGGCATGAAATATTGTCAGTTTGTACTGCCACTCCTATCCCTACCTTGCACAAGGCCACCATTAGCATTTTGGCTTGACACTTGGTTGAGGACAAGGGTGGGGACAAGTTACTTTATTGTTGGGCCTTGATTATTCAGAGCGTAGAGGAGCATGGATACATCTATGCCTAGGTAATTGATATATTTGGTGGTACTTATCATGATCTATACAAGGTAGTTTGACTAAAGGGAAAGGCCCTTAGTCATCCTACACTATTGACCAAGTTAGATCTTTGAGGGCATGATCCCCTACTATAGGGGTATCAAGATAGCTGATCTTGGGGCTACTAGAGTAGTTAGATAGAAATTAATGCCCCACCTAAAGGGTGCATCACCAACCTATCATGCTACACTTACCACATATGACATGGTTACACAGGCCATACCAAGACATAGCTCGGCCTATGGGGTGAGGATAAAATTATTATGGTAGCACACAGCAATATTACATAGTTGTAGGACAGGACCAGTCTGAGTGGAAGATCCATCTAGTTTAGAGGGTGCCCTAGCAGTTTAGATTTCCTTATATTGATGCCCTCCCAGTAGTTCCAGTTGTAATATAGGGGCATTAGAGAGGCTAGGGTTTCCCAGTAGGGTGAGATCCCTTGGACTGTTATCATACACTTGGGGTCCCGATTGGCACAACCACTGACCATCCCAGATCCAACTAGGCTAGGGGTGAATTCTAAAATATTGAGGCTTCTCCTGAGCATAGGGAGGAGGAGGAGGAGGAGGCCAAGGAGGAGGGTAGTGACGAGGAGGTAGGTACGATGAGGAGGGGATAGAAACTGATATAGAGTGGACAACTAGTAGAGAGGATTATATGGTAGGTAGAGTCAAGGATGAGGCCAAGGATAATAATCTTCATTCATAGAGGGTACTCTCTTTCACATGAGAGAGGAGGTGACGAATAGTCAATTTTTGGATGACAGGTGGATTCATATGAGATCATAGCTTTTGGCTAAACAGTGTACCCGCAACGACAACACCACTTCCACCAACACCAGTAGACCCATCCTGGCAGCTAGGAGATCTAAGTAAGTTAACACTCTTATCTTGAATCTACTATCTTAGACTAGAAGTGTTAGTTGAACTACAGCACTATACTTATTTTTGGGTATTCAAAATTTTTCTAACTCGCCATTACTTTCTTTTGTTTTTGCTCAGCCACTGTCAATGACAGTTTGGCAATATCTTATTTGGAAAATCCTTGTTGACACATTGTTGCACACCCCATGGGGAAGATGACACGAGATGGGTTACTCGTGGAATGCAGGGAAGCTGATATGATGGGAGTGAAATATACTAATTTATTTTCACTAGTTTGGATGAGCTAGCAGAGAGTTGTGATTCTTAGATGAGAACTGAGCTTACCGCAGTTACCAGATGTCCAAGAAGAGGTTGA
The DNA here is from genome assembly GCA_019776745.2 of Taxus chinensis. NCBI lineage: Eukaryota > Viridiplantae > Streptophyta > Pinopsida > Cupressales > Taxaceae > Taxus > Taxus chinensis. The sequence continues at coordinate 202,256,890 of CM034157.1, forward strand.
GGTGAGAGTCATTCCCATAATGAGACTACCTTGGAGCAGGTCACCTAGTTCCCCATCTCATGGTCACTCTCATATATTCTACTCATGGAGGCCCACACTCACATCATAGGAGCCATAGCATAGGAGTACCCACCATGTTCCTTCATCTGGATCTTGTAGAGAGGGATAGGTCACAGGCCTTAATGCTTTGTATCATTTTTACTATTGGAACCACCTTTATATTAAATAAAATAATACAAAGTGTTAACATAGATAAGGGGTAGCTTTGTGAGTGTTTTGATCACACTCTAGAAGGAACAAATGGTATAGGTATAAAACAACATTATTTAAAAATATATAAAATGTGATTATTGAATTGGCGTAACACCGAAAAGTAAAAGAGTTGCCATAACTTTTTTAGTGACAGGAGTTTCAAGGTGTAATCTTAGATCCTGTAGAGTCTCCGATGATTTTAAAATGTCTCAATGAATGCATGCTATGGATGTTGATGATGAAAAATCTTAATAGATTGATCTCTACTATAGGGTTTGAATTTGATACATATGATGTACATGAGGACAAATTGACAACCGCTTTTAGGGGGAACTTTGGTTCTCAAGAAATTTGGGAGGAGGATCTTCTTTATTGGATATTTTCTATGGAGAATGCCATATGATAATGAAAGGAACCCACTTTTTTCTTTTCTTGAGACTCAGTGAACAACTTCTTAAGATATCCAGTTTGGCTCACACAACCAAGAAACAAGAAGGAAATGATATTATCATGAATTTAGAATGCTAGTACCACTTGACACCATCATGAAATAAGGTTTTTCATATAGACCTCTGTACTTAGGACACTACAATGCTCAACTGAGTATATGTGAACAAACCATGCTTAAACTATCATTATCCATCTTGATGAAATGATAATAGAGTTACAATAACTAACACAACCCATAGATGTGCCTTCTGATTGACAAAATATGATTTTATGAGATCAGATCTCTTACTGAGGTATTATGCAAACAACTCATTAGAATGATGATCCAGAAAACAAGGGATTCAAGATAAAGGCCAGCCCTACCCTTAAACCACGGATTTAGTTTAGAACCTATGATAATTAGTTTAAAAGGACCCAATGTAAACACCCTATAAAAATTTGAATCTCACATGCAATTTAAATGTGGAGTAAATTTGTGCTAAATATGTTTCTATAGGTCAAATCAATGAATCTACAAATAAGCACATTTTCAAGGCAAATATGGAAGTGGCATTAACCTCAGAATTAGGAAGCTTGGTAATATCAGAATCTCCTTAAGTTACACAATGTAGGGCATCCCACCAGGATTAATGAGCCTTCTAAGATAAATTGCCTCTGAAATTTCTAGATAGTAATTAATTATTTTGGGGAGAGAGAAAATCAGTTTTCCCATTCATTTAACTAGTGAAAAAGTATGCGGGGAGATTGACAATAATCAGAAGGGATGGCAGATAGCGTAACCCTAGCACATAAAGTATTCTTCCTAATTGGCTTCTTTGTACATACCTATTTTTTGACCACACTTAGAGTGTGACGACATTGTATACAAACTTGATTATCTATAGATATATATACATATGATTATTTTTTGGTCGGATATCTTGTGTAAGAGTTTATCTCATTGATGGCTTTCTTCACTTGTGTACTCTTAGATGCTCAGAATTTCTGATGTTTTATATGCTTTTTGAATGCATGCTATACATGGTGATATGCTAACAAAATGATTTTTTTTTGTTTTACTTTATATGATGCTTATGCAAACACAATGTAACCTAAAACTTTGGTTTTCAAACAATATTTAGTACTTCTTGTTTTGTTGGCAAAATGTGATGAATGTGATAAAATAAGAGAATGAACCCACTCCTCTTCTAACTCCATGCAACTAGTAAGATGTGAGGGCTCAACACCAAGAGCCAGAAGGGGATGTGAGTTATATGGTTTTGATGAATGGAAATGATGAAAGGAAGATAATATTTTGACAAAAATCCAATTAGGAACCTACAACCTAACTCTACACATAGTTTACTACATAGTCTAGAATGTGATTTGCTTACAAGTTTATCTAGACTTAGATCCGTAGATGGCCTCTTGATTGACAAAATATGGTTTTAAGGTTTTGAATCTCTTGGAACATATACATCTAATTCACTTTCTTATGATTTGAAGTTTCAAATCACTTTTTATTTGCTAAATTACTTATACCTTACTGACTTATTATGAAAAGACCCCCTACACCTTGCCCCATGCTACTAGTAAGAAGCATGGGCTCATCACCAAGGATAAGATATAGGTGAGTAAGGGAACTTCCCTCCTTTCCCAACCTCATGCCACTAGTATGAGGCATGGGCTCATCACCAAAGATTGGTAGGGAAATAAAGTGTAGTTTTATATGTAAATGAAATGTTTTGTATTTATTGATTAACTTATATCTTTTTTTTAAAATTTTAAGTTGTGCCTTTGGGAGGGAGATATTTCCCCTAGCCTCAACCCCACACAACTAGTAAGATGTGAGGGCTCATCACTGAAGGCTGAGATAGGTGAACAAGTGATCTGGGTAAAGTGTTTAGAGTGCTTTTGTTACCAAAGAGGTTTCTTGGGAAAGATGTGACATCAAGAAGCTTCTAGAACAGACCATGGGAAAAGACACCTATGCTAGAAGAAAACTATGGGTAGAACCAAGTATGTAGGCCTTGGTAGGATCAATGTCAAAATTCATCTTAACTTGCTGAAATGATGAAATGATTAGAATGTTGATGATAATATGGTGGATATTTGAAGAAGTATGATTGAATGTTTTTTGCCAATGTTGAGAAATTTTTTGAAGTTGCTTGAAAAATAAGTTTCTTGACTACAATTTTACAATATGATTATGCAAATGATATGAAGTATGGATGCAATAATGTACAGGTGGAAATGCAAATGAACTATGTATGAAAGTATTTAGGGTGAAGCCATTTTATGAATGTTAAACTCCTCACCTCCCAAGGTACACAAATGATTCACATGATCTCTAAAGTTTCTGTTCTCTTGACAAGGGCCTACTACCTTGGGTTTAAACTTACAACCCTTGCCTTCAATTGTATATATCTGATCACCTAATCTTGGCATGAATCCATTTATTTGAAAGAGGTCTTTGTGAACCTCTTTGTCATGTGTTTGACATATTGTATTCATGTGAGCATGAATACGTTTATCATCTTTGTTCCCCATGTAGGAGGTAGTGGTTGCATTTGACATTTGTTGCATTGTTGGGTTATGTCTTGTGGACACAATAAGATTGGATTTTAACATATTGGTGTTTAGACCAAGGTTAGAAAATGGAGGAATCCATAGAGATGGCTTTGATGGATATCACTTTGTTCTTAAATCCCTCTTATTTTACTATTTTGATCATGTTTATACCTAGACCGAGATCATCGGAAGGAAGAGAGGCTATACCAAATAGGTCACCCACTCCTTGTGGTTAAAAAGGGAGGAAGGATCAGGTTCATCACTCTCTAAGAGTTTCACAATCTCTATTATGGTTTTAGTGGACATGGTTTCCATGGATATTGTTTTACCCTTATCTTTTTTTGCTACCTCAAACATTTTTGGGTCAACGAATTCAACCTTCAGAATGCTCAGCGTGGTAATGACCAATTATTTTGATGGAGGTGGTTTGTTTAATTGATTCGTAGGGAGCTCATATTCTGAATGGACCCCTAGTTTCTTCTTGAGGTTTTCTAAATGTATGTCAAAGGGCTTAGGATCCCCTTGAGCAATGAAGACCTTTCCGAAGTGGAGAAATCTAACCTCTTGGAACAATGTGGAGGGAATAGCCTTCATCTGGTGAATCCAAGGTCTACCAAGGATCATGTTGTAATTCATCTCCTTGTCAATGATGTAAAACTCTGTCAAGATGGTTTTTGGCCCAAGGGAGACAGGAAGAACTATAGTTCCAATTGAGGTGGCCTTAAGACTGTCATACCCTTGTAACGTGTTTCTCGTAGAGGATAATTTTTTCTCCCCATATCCCAACTTCTGCAAGAAAGAGAAGGGAACCACATTCACACAGCCCCATCATCGATCATGGCTCTCTTAATGTATTGTTATAAACCCAGACCTACAAATATAAGGTAGGATCACTTCTTTGGGCTATTTCAGCATCAGAAGGCATCTTGTTTATATAAAAAAACAAACTAGTATCCCTATCACTATGCCTCGGAGGATGTATGTCAAAGTCAATATGATTTATTTGAGCTCTAGGAGGAGGTGTAACATGGATTAGATGACCAATACCCAATGCATCAAGCAACACAGAATGATGTGCAGGGGAATTATTCAACAAATCTAAAAATGAGATGTGAGAAAAGGTCTTGTTCAAATATGATATCAAATCATAGGCTCCTACCAGTTTTGAGATTGTAGGAATGTCATCCTGTGAGAAGGAATGAGTGGGGAGGGGTTGTGAAATGTATTCCCTTGTCTGAGTTGTTGCATTAATTTCTGGTTCAACCTCTAGCTCAACTAATCCCAAAATATTTGTATTGTTGTTTAAGCCAAGGTTGGGAGAAACTCAAGAGTTATCAGAAGTTGAGGCCTCATGGTCGTTATTCCCTACAAGAATACCCTTGTTTATGTTTTGAGGATTCACCTTAACATCTTCAGGATGTTTAGGGAATGGGTCCTGAAAGATGCCTAGGTTTGCATTCTGAGGTGCGACAGGTCTTGTATGACCAGGTTGTGAGGTTCCATTAGGATTTTCTAAGAACATGTCCACAAAGAGTTACCTTTGATTCTTGGGGAGTCTTTGTATGAACTTTTACAATCCCTACAAGTTCTAGCATCATGACCAATAACATGATGAAAACCACAATAAATATTGGGATCATAGTCTCTTGGCCTTTGGTTTGATTTTTGTTGTTGATTATAACCCCGATTGTAGTTTTGAAACTGGTTGTTATAACCCTAGTATGTGGTTCATTTCCCCTTGGACAGAGTTTTGGTACTGGTTTGACCCTTGGGTTTGATTTTTTCGAGGAGGGGGATGATTGACATCAACCATGTTAATAGAGGAAACAAAATTAGGGCCTCTTTGATTTCCCCTTTTATTGTTATTATTGTTATTAGTTATTGTTACCATTGTTCATAAAACCAAAGTTCTTTTCTTGATTAATAACATCGTCTGTGGTAACACCACAATTACGATTCAAGACCTTAGGTCCTTGGTTGTTGGATCCATTTCTTTGATGACTTGCATTGTTTTGATTAGGGGATACCAATTTCCCATTGAGACCATAGGTCTTATGCCCACTATCAATAGCGGCTTGGTCAATTCGAAGTGCACCTTCCAACACTTCCTCATAACTATGGAAAGGAAATTTCTGGACTTCTTCCTTGGTCTCTCGATTGAGTGAGTGAAGGAAAAGATCACAAAGTTCCATCTGGTCCATGTTGGGTGCACTTGCAGAGGAGTAAAGAACTTGATGCCATCTTTGGATGAAATGAGTGGAAGATTCATTTTTCTCCTGCCTAATATGTAGAAACTCCCTTACTCTCATTCAAAGTAACTTGTTCATGCCAAAAACTCTCACGAATTCTGAAACAAGTTGTTTAAAGGAATGTATAGAAGCTTCTAGAATCTGATAGTACCAATCTAAAGTGATTCCCTCAAGGGTTTTTGGAAATATCTTAGCCACCACAACATCCCAAGGAAGAAATTCCCTAATGGTAGTAGCATAGGCCTTGATATGAGCATTTGGGTCTCCTTCTCCCTTAAATTTAGGAAGATCGGGAAATGGTGGGCATGGAAGCATGACACCCTGTATGGTAAATTCAAGGGGTTCTTTCAAATACTCAGTGTAAGTACCCATTGCGTAAGATTCCACCATTGAAGATCCTTGATGAGGAGGTGGAGGAGGAGGAGTTGGATAGGCTGCAGGGTAGGCATTAGCTGGAACATATGGAGCTCCTTGATATGATGTATAAGAAGTAGGGAAGGTATATGGGTCCATCTGGGGGGACTTTGAGTACACATGCAAGTAAGGTGGAACAACACTAGGAAATGGGCTAGTGGGCATGAAACCAGGGAACATCACATTTCCTGATGGAGTGGCATTTGAGAATGCACTTCTGGCCAGCCCTTGTGTAGGATAAGTGTGAGAAGGGTGAGGGCCCATTCCTAGGGTATCATCTCCATGAGAAGATCACCCAGATTTGATTGGACAGGATAACCTTGTTGCACAGGATGTTGCATTGGTTGTGCATTGATAGGGGTGTACCCTTTGTTGTCGATGGGATGCCCCATGTTCTTCCCTACTGCATAGGTTGGTTGTGAAGGTTGGGCACTCTCTAGTTCTCTAATCCTCCCTACTAAAGTGGAAATAACATCATGAGGTGAGGATTGAGTCTCTTGTTTGGGTGCCTGTTGTGTAGGGTTTGGTTGAGAGGGCACATGATATCCTCTTATGAATTGTTCAACGTTGTCATTCTTGTTTTCCTTAAAATTAGGAGTCTCAGGATAGGTTGTCGATACATTGTTATTGAAAATATCAGAGGTGTGAACCTTCATCCTATCTAAGGACTCATCTATTTGGTGAAGAGGATTAACAATCCATGCAAAGATGTCATCTTTTGTTGATTGCATGTCAATGTGAGGTCTAGACAAAACTCTAGGGTAAGGACTTGTTCCACTCGTAGAAACCATGTTGTTTGAATCATATTGACCGTATTGCATGTTTAAAGGTTGATCAACCTCCTCTATCCTCACATGACTAATGGGGTTTGAGACATAGCTAGGGGAGGTTTACATGTTGTTTGTGTAATTGTCAGCCCATCCGGAAAGGGAAGGGGATTGTTGTGGTTGAACGTTGGTGTAGTATCTATCAAAGCCAAATGGCCCACCAAACTCTCTACCAGACATATTTTAGGAAGTATAAAATACCTACCAAAATAGGGGAAGAAATGGAAAGGTGAGGTAATAACAATGAAGGAAATGAAAATAAGAAGGAACTAGTCCTTCACGTCGGGTTCACCAATTTTTTGCACAACTAAAAATCAACACATGACCTTCAAGTGCACTCAACCTCCCGAGGTCGTGCTGGGACAACCAATGTGGAAGATTGTGGGAATGTTGATGGGAAACTATAGGAGAATCAGGGACTAAGATCGGGTAGTGTGAATTCCTAGTAGTTGAATTGGCCAAAGGGGAATTAGAGGCTATGTACAGGTAGCATAAGTTCCCTATTGTTTTATTTGATTTTATAAGCTACTTACTTTAAATTAAGAAAAGTAAATCTAGCTTAAATGAAAGACAAGTGTATTTTAATCTTTTAATTAACTGAATTCATTACCGATTAATTAACCAAAAAAAGAATGATTTAATCTACTTTTTGAAAGGAAATTGATTAAATAAAGGGGATAAAACAAATAAAAGCAAACTAGCTAATATAATCTAATATTTTTGTATTTTATAGCTTCTGGAAAAATAAAAGAAATACATAAAAAAACTAATTTCTTCTAATTTAATTAAATTGCTTCTATAATAAATCTAAACAAGTAAATAACCAGATATAGTTATTTCCCTGTGTTGGATGGATCTAAACTACTCTAATAAACCAAAATATTTTCCAACTTATAATTGTGGATCTAAATCCTCTGTTCCACCTCAGAGACACATGAAGAAGTAAAAGCTTCTCAGAAGCACTTCTTCCCCTGAAATTTCCCCGGTAGAAGTAAAGAAGGATTCAATGGAGATACAAATTGAAATGGAATTGTAATTTCTTTAAACAAATGCAGAAGCTTTCCTCCAGACAAACTTCCCTTGCAAACCCATAGGGATAGGCAGGGAAGCAATCTATCACTAGAAGCTTTGTGCAGACAAAATGAAAGCTACAATAATTACATAACTATTGCAATGATTTGAATTGAAATGATTTAACTACTCTAGTCAATATTGTGCATACAAATTAAATAAAGAAATCAAGAAAGCTTAAGGAAATCCAAGTACATCCCCAACCTGGAATTTGCAGAATAATGGAAAAGCTAGTGATGGTTTACTATGATGTCCCCTCAGTTTCTTTTCCAACTTTAGTGCTCAGATGAATCCAGGGAACTGTGCTGGGTAATGCAGAAGAAGCAATGAAGAAGTGTTGGAGCAGCAGTGGCTTACTGGCAATCTGGTAGCAATGCAGGTAGGAGAATAACAATGCAAGAGAACTGGCTTGATTGTGTATTTCCTAGCAAGATTATGACAACATAATGATGCAATTCACAAAAAAAATCTCCAACCAATGCTTCAGGTATAAGCTTGGATTTTATAGAAAAATAGGTGGGGAAATGGTCTAAGCCATTTGGCAACCAAAGGATGCCACATCACAACAAAGAAGGGGAAGTTAACTCTTCAATTAGTCAATAGGGAAAGGAAGAGGAAGTTAGTACGTATCAATTGAGCCCAAGAATAACCAATTTAACTAAGAAACATGTGCTAAAATCATGTTTGAATAAATGACATGCGTTCAAACATGCCAAAGAAGTTCATGGAAAAATGCACACTCAACCGCTCGGTTTGTGCAGAGGGGCAGTTGTGCAAGGGGTGGTTACGCAACCGCCGTTGAGGGCAGACCGGTGGTTGTGTAACCACTAGGGCAATTTTTGTAACTTAAGGCCAAAAGCTTAAGGAAAATGTGTGAAAGAGATAAAGGAAAGGAAAAGCATGGAAATGGTTAAGGGAAGCATTCTAAGCTACAAATATACACTGCAAAGAGGAAATAGGACTCGAACACCATTGGAAAAGATAATAATCATCATAGGGGACTCCAAAGATCGTGATTTTCTTAATGAATTTTAAGTATTCTAAGCTCCACAAATTGATTAAATTCTGATTATTATACATCCATAGAAGTGCGGAAAACTTGGGTAGCACATAAATAACAGAACTAAAAACACTCAGATAACAAACAAGATTGTTTACGGGGTTCAAAAATTCCTACGTCCTCGGGTTCAGATTGAACCGATCCATTAATAATATTGAAATGTAAGTAGAATAACTCTTACAAAAAACCAACAATGAATCACAACCTGCAAATGAGCTGATCAATGTCCCAAGAACTCTGAAAAATAGCAGAAACTGTCCTAAGAACGATCCGTGCCTCCAACAGTGTTTTCACAATGTGATCTCCCTGCAACTGTGTTAGAAAAACACCTACAAATGGAGATTTAAAAATAGTATATGAAAAAAAATCATATATCTGAGATTATATCTAAATTCTGAACACTTTTCATGTTTACACCAAGTCACATTTTGGACCAGAAGTGCATTGAAATTCGTGTTTTCCAACTAGCTGTCTTGTAGATCCCTATTAAAAACTGCATTAAAAGCTTCCAAAAAAAGGTTAAAACTCAACAAAAAACATCAAATATTACATTTTTGGAATCATCTTAGAATTCCCTACATTTCACCTTTTTACTCTGAGTTCCCATCCTGAGTGCAGGGCCTTCAAAAATGGCATTTTCTGAAAACTGCCTCCTTATGCTGCTTTGCACAGATCTGCCACCTCTTGTATAAGTTGAAGCGACCCATTTTATAATCCACCCAAGCCTCTAGGCGAGTTGGTCAAAGCACTTTGCTTGGGGGCATAGGTTTTGGGTTCAAATCCCTTCTCCTTCTCCTATGCCGCCTCCTTTTGATTTAATCCCACATCCAATTTGCATAAAAGGTGGAGTAGGTCTTAAAAGATAGGGCAGTTTTAGTTTATAATTAGCTTTTGAGCCGCCATTTAATGTGGGCCTATGTAGAATGCACCATATTTGGGCACTATGGTTATATGCTATGAGTTGTGGCTGTTTGGAGGGATAAGGAGATAAAGCGATGGAGTTAGCATAACATGCGTGCCAAATAATGTAATGCGCCAAAGGAGATATTGGTTTGTTTGGATATATATATTCATACCCAGAGTTTATAGGACATGAGATATCCTTGGTTTTTGATAAGGTAATCCCCAAACTTAGTGTTATATCCTCAAGCTCCCCAAGTTGGATAATAATAAGCCTGAACATAACAAATAATGTGGCTTGGTAATTAACATGGAAGTTAATATCAAATAATTACAAAGGTAATAAAAATGGAATTCAACCCAAGTAGTATAATGACATTCCAAATGAAATATGGAAATAAATACCACTTGTCAACCCTTGATAGGAAAATTGAACTTGTGGTGGCAAGCCACGTGGTGGTTTGAGGACCCACCACGTCGGCGATAATATTATCATCCTCACGGCGGCCGGCTCCCCTCCGTAACAAAAGTTGAGCCTCTTGTTCTGGCCTGCTTTTACATGTGTCAAATACCAGAGGTTGCAAACAACTCGAACAACCTTCATTTTTCCCTTTTCTCCTTTTGCCACTTGTCGCATTGCTATTGGTCCATTATTGACATGTTGACCAGAGTTGACTTTCCTGTTAACTGAACTTTGACTAGACATATCTTGAGCTCCGAGTGTCCATTTTTCACGTTCTTACAGTTGTCAGAAAGCTCTCTGAAGGGTCTACTGCACTAGCATGGTTTAGGGAAGTTTAGGGAACATTTTACACTAAAATTTATCTGTTGATCAGTATGTATTAGAAAGATAAAAGCCACTCCAAGCATTTTGATGTAGGAGCATCAAGGATAAAATGCCCTAATGTCATATGAGACCATATGGATATGTTTGTACAGGTGTATATGAGTGGTTTTACATTATTAGGTGAATTTCAAATTGAATTTATTGTAAAAGGAAAAGTGAAGCTGGTTGTATATAGGAAAGAGTCAAAAGGAGGTGTAATTAGTTTTTCTAATTCTTAATTTAGGATTATGAGGATGAGTATTGAGTTGCCATAGGAGTTTGAATGAGGTTTAGAGTGGATTTTATGTAGTTTTGATTGTGTTCCAAGTTTAGGGTGCTGTTGAACTCTTTTTGGGAGCTAGGACTAGAATTTAACTAGCTTAGAAAATATGTAGAGAGAGAAACTTGATGAAAAATAGAGATAGGAGATGATTCAAGAGAAATGTAATGTTTGTACTGGATCATAAAATATATCTTTTGATATTGCAGGTCTTAAAATTCCTATGTTTTTGAGTTTGTATTGTTGTTCATGTGAATCCAACTAAACTCCCTATTCAGACCGAGCGGAGAAATAATGGAAGAAAATTTAGGAGATTTTTTGAATCTCTGTGAAGGCATGATTAGATTAGGAAAGGTAAGGAGAGAAGTGTTAATTTTTTATATCTCTTGACAATGAAAATTTTTCCCTGTAGACCCTGATTTTTACTCTCGGACCCTAACTAGGGAAGTTATAAATAAATCTCTAGCCATCAAAAACCAATTAATTTTTTTGATAACTTATGTCTTGGGGAATACTAAAGGACTGTGAAGTTTTGTGGGGTAACTCGCATGTGGGTGAAATCTACACCAACTTCTACAGTGCAGCAATACATGTATAGTCACAGTGGAGGAATTAGGGTGCATGAAGATTGAAATAGTGCTTTCAAGCTCCTAAAATTTATATACACTATGCCCTTGATATATTTTATGTGGATCTATAATTCCTTAGGTGATATTATAACAAGAAGGTGGCACTGTCATGTTTTAGGGGCAAAACAAGCCTAATTTGAGGAGGTTGATCTAACAAAGGAAGTGCAATTTCTTACAAAGTAACTTATAGTGAATTTGTTTGGCATGAAAAAGGTTTAGATAAAGGGTCTCAGGAACATCATTTGGATTTTGGATTTGTTTTAGAAGAAAGTGAGATATATGGGCATTTTGGTGTTAAGAAGGCTACAAGGCCAATAATGGCCTAAGAAAAGAGAACTAGGTATTAATGCAAGTGTATGACCAAACTACTAGTCTAGAAACCTTGTAATGAGTTAGAAAAGGTTTCTTTGAAGAGTTGAGGGAGGTTAAGAAACCTATATGTTGGTTTGAATCCCATCTAGACCCTTGCATGGAGAGATAGAGGAAATGCACATTTGAAGATATTTTGATGAATCGGGGAATAAAATGTCTATGAAGGGTATGTAGAGATGGTGTCAAGAGAGGAATGGAGACTATCAAAAAAATAGAGCTTTAACCAAGAGACAAAGATACAAGAGGTATATCTCTTTAATATAATTTTATGTTAAAGTACTAGTTCTAATACACGTTCTTTGAAGAAGTAACATATAAAGAGGTTGTTGGAGCATAAGATTAGTACTATGGATTATCAGATAAGATCCTCAATGTAAAGGGGATGGTGGTGAGTACCCTTCTAAACAGTGTTCATGTGTTGAGAAATATTCTTACAAAATCAATTGATAAGTAGTTATTGAGGTGAACACTTTGAAAGCTAACTAGAACCCTTGCACCATTCTCATATTAAAGCTGGTTGCTTTGTTATAATAAGATAAATTGTATATATTTATAGTATTTTAAATAATTGAGAGTGTGCAAGTGATTGTTGATAACATGAAAAATATTGATAAGCCATCATTGTAGGCCAATCATGAAATTGATCCAGGAAGGAGTCATGGGTAGAATGAATGACATGATGAATGGAATAATGGATCTGAAGCATGAAATCAATGATCTAGGCACAAGGATAATAAGGCTAGAAGCAATATATTTAGACATGGAAAGGACAACTGATAAAGGTGGTGATCTTAGGCATGCAGAGTCATTGTTGGTAAGAAGAGTACTTCTACTACAATAACAAGCCATAGCTCAGGAGCCATTTTGCAGGAGAAGCCTATTCAGGACTAGATGTACAACAAGAGGAAAGGTATGTCCAGTAATTATTGATCATGGAAACATTGATAATATTGTGTCTGAGGAAATGGGTAGTAAATTGGGGTTGAAAATGCTAGTACATCCAACACATTAAAAAGTTGCATGGCTTTAGAAGAACAATCAAATTCTTGTAAATGAGTAATGTAGAGTAACTTTTAAGAGTGGGAGTTTGCATGATGAGGTGTTATGTGATATCAGGCCTATGGATGTATGCAATCTACTCCTAGGAAGGTCATGACAAAATGAAAGAAGGTAATTTATAATGGTAGGTTGAATAAATGGTTTCTAATAAAGAATGAAATAGAGCATATGAGGTTGAATATGGAGCAAGCTAAGCATGTGGTCAGCCTACAAGAGCCAAAAAAGACCAAAGGGAAGACTAGGGACCTGAAATCTACTCAAGGTATGCATGCAAGTGTTTCAAGAAAGACTCTAGGTATTGGAAAGCTCCAATATGAAGATGTAGTTTGTTGGAATGAAGCTTTGCATGAGAGCATGGTGAAAAAGGGTGAGAGAGGTATGAGAACAAAACAATCTAGTGCATGGGGGAAGGAAGTCCAAACAAAGGAAACAAGACAAGTTAATAAAGAAGGATGGTGGATTAGGAGAGTAAGAATTCAAGAGCAAGATCAAATGGAGATAATATTTGAAAATGATTTGACTATAGATATGATAGGGAGAAAAAAAAGGGGAATTAGTGAACAAGAAGCAACACGAGAAATGTTTTTGAGCAATCCTATCATGGAATATAACCTGATGGAACTCATTGAGTATGAAGAAAGAAAAGGGTGTAATCATTGTTGTTCTCTGCAGAGGAAGTTTATATTTATCTATTTTAACTTGGTGGAACAAGGAGAAATACTTGTAGGATTGATAAAATAAGTAAAAGTAAAAGACTATATAGTTTATATGTTGACAGGTTGTAGACAAAAAAATGCATTTAAGTGGGGTAAACATTAGTTTGAAGAATTCCATTTCATGGTTTAAAAGGTCAAATATGAACATAAGAAGAAGATGGTAGTATAAAAAGTGGGAGTGGTCCTAAGGTCAGACATTTGTTACCTAAACACTTCTTAGATGATGTAATTACAGGGAAATATGAAGGAAATGGTACAAGCTAGGTTAGAATAATTTGCTCAAAGAGTCATCACATTTAGTTTGAGACTACCTACAGTCAAGGAACAACAATACAAGAAAAAAATTCAAGGTATACTATAGGATGACATGGATAGAATAAAAAAATAACCAAAGTGGGTAAGAAACACAACGTGCTAGTAAGTTATAAAGGTAAAGGAGGTTATGAAAGCAAAGATATTCCAAGTAACGATGATCAGTCACAGTGGTATGGAAGGGAAATAGAGGTAAAATGTAAGCTCACACAGGGTGCAAAGGAGTTTACCTTTAGTATTGAATATTTCTACTTCATCAACAAGGTGAAACAAGCTTATGAAGGATCCAAATGCAAACATGAACAGAGGTTGGTGATAAAGTAGGTCAAGAAAACACTTGAACATTGGCATTTGATGTCCACTACTATCCTAATTTCTATGGTTGTAGGTGAGAAGGGAAAATATAAGGTAGAGTTAAGATGCATAATGAAGAAGGTGGAAGAGCAAGAGATAAACAAGAAAGAAAGGTATATGAAGAATACGTACAAGTTCAGAGTGGTGGTTGGGAGGCAGAGAATACAAGCAAATAAGAAGATACAAATTAATCAGAGTGTACATTTGGAAAGGAAAAGGAAATATTGGAAGGCAAGGAGGAAGAAAGGCCAAAATTGCATTGAGCAGGAGCTCAATTTCTTCTTGAAGGGTAACCTAATGTAGGAGCATCAAGGATCAAATGTCCTAAGCTCATATGAGACCATCTAGATATGTTTGTCCAGGTGTATATGAGTGGTTTTACATTAGTAGGTGAATGTCAAATTGAATGTATTGTAAAAGGAAAAGTGAAGTTGGGTGTGTATAGGAAAGAGTCAAAAGAAGGTGTAATTAGTTATTCTAATGCCTAATTTAGGGTTATCATAATGAGTATTGAGTTGTCATAGGAGGTTGGCCGAGGTTTAGAGTGGATTTGATGTAGTTTTGATTGTGTGCCAAGTTTAGGGTGTTGTTGAGCTCTTTTTGGGGGCTAGGACTAGAATTTAGCTAGCTTAGAAAAGATGTAGAGAGATAAATTCGATGAAAAATAGATATGGGAGATGATTCAAGAGAAATGTAATGTTTGAGATGAATAATAAGATATATCCATTGGTGTTGTAGGTAATGGAGTTCCTGTTTTTGTGTTTGTATTGTTGTTTATATGAATCCAACTAAACCCCCTTGTTCCAGACCGTGAAGAGGAAGTAGGAGAGTCACTTTAGGAGAGTGTTTAAACCTCTGTGAAATCATGATTAGCTCAGGTAAGACAAGGAAAGTAGTGTCAAGTTTTTATGCTCTTGACAATGCAATATTTGTCCTGTAGACCTTGGTTTTTGCTCTTGAGCCCTAACTAGGGGAAGCCATAACTAGATAGTTTATCTTCCAATTTTCATAAAATTTGGAGAATACCTTTTTTTAGGGGAGAAATAAAGGCCTATGAAGTTTCAGGTTCCAATTCACATGTGGGAGTAAGTTATCTTAATATTTGCATTGCAGACTGTACAGATACAACAATCACAAGAGAAATTGATTGCATGGAGGTTTAAAACATGGAGCTGAGTCACAAAAATTTGTAGGAAGCATGCCACCATCATTACATAAGTGGATCCATCATTAATCAGGTGAGTTCATAGCCCAAGAGTCTACTGTCATACCTATAGGTCAAAAGGAGACCTAATTGGCATCCCACTTTACAAAGGAAGTACAATTTGGTACAAAATAACAGTAGTTGAAAATTTGGCTTGAGTGAGAGTCTGATAAAGGGTCTTAGAATCACCCTAGAAGTTGTGGGATTGTCTCTTGAGAAAGTGGGATACAAGGGTATTTGTGTGTAGAAAGGGCTACAAGCCAATAAGGCCTTAGTAAGAGAACTAATATGAAATGGAGGAGTAAGGATACTTGAAGGGTCTAAACACTTGGTGATAAGTTGGAAGAGGTGTTCCAAGGAAAATTAGGGTGGTCTCAGAGCCTATATGTTAATTGGAGTACTTAGGTAAAAGGAAAACCTACCTAGGACTAGTCTTATAGGCCAAAAAGGTAAGAGAGTGAATGTATAGTGATTAGGCTTTGAAGGATATAATGGAATTGTGTCAATGGTTATACAGGGAGTTGATGGAGAGAGGATGGAAGTGTGGGCAGTAACCAAGTAGATATACTTCCTTATTGCTTTCATATGAACACTAATGCAAGTGTGTGTGTAGCAAAACAAGGTGTTGGAAGCATAGTAATGGTTCTATTGAACCTCATGTGAATGATCCTTAATACCAGGGGTGATAGGAGTTGGTCTAAGTAAGCTTAGATCTCAAAAGTCAAGTTGAAGGTGTTACAAAATTAAATCGTCATATGGAAAGAATAAGAATAGAATTTTAGGTATAACCCCTTTACCGCATTGTAAAAGGGTTGAAATCAACAAAAATGGTTATGTCATATAATTATGGCACACCATGTCTCAGTATTACCACATGGTACATTCTATGCTACATATTTAGATCACTATCTTGGTGTTAAGAAACATGAGGTAACCCTTGGGGGGTAGTTAGGTGTAAAAATTTACACGAGTACATAAGAGAACTACATGAGGCTTAATTTATGCAATGAGGATATACAAACTAGGGGTTCGAATTCCAAGGGTGGTCTAGCCACAAATTTACACACATGTCAATTCTCATTTAGTTTTCTAATTCTATGGTGAAGGTCTCTAAATTTTTTTAGGTTTTGTACTTTTTTGTAGGTCATCACAAGCCATCGTGAAAATATGCAAACAAGAGCGACATATAACGAGAATCATTTTTGGGTTATCAAAGCACATAAAAAGTTGTAGATCCATACTATCTCATGGTATGAAATATCAAAAATATTATTTTAGACCACATAGTTCCAACCTAGATCATATAAAATCTACAAGGTCCTAGACCTACTCAGTTTTTAGTCCCAAAATCTCAAGTGTAACCCATAGCTCCAAATCTCCCTGTTCCACTATCATACACACCCAAATCATTCCCAAATCATCCTAATCAAATAAGTCTATCCGCTCTCTAATTTTTTGAGAAAGTAATTATTGTATATCAATTATTCTCATTGCTTGAAGATGACCAAAATTATAATCGATTTATAACAAGTATGTTGGTTATCGTTAATGTATATTATAATAGATCTACATATTCAAGTAAACACTCAGGGTGGTTCTTGATGGTAGTTTTTTTCTATAACATAGAAACTATTCATTTGGTACAGGGGACGATGCCATCTTGTAATAGTTTCCAATAATCCTCTATCACCCTCCTATTACTCCCCGCTATTAGGCAGTGCTAACGTCCATCGCAGCAGTGATAGTCATCAGTAGTTGCCAATAACGCTGCTCATGGAATAGTTAGGCACTTCAATCCTCACATAGTCATCCTCTACAAGTGGATGAGTATTCTCCCCTGAGGAAAACCTTCATTTTACCATAGGGGTAAGGATAGATTCCCCTCCACCACCCATTCATATCATATATAGGCTCTACCCTCTTCACCTGAGCTGCACAGGTCATGAGAGTTGGAGCCTTCCATTATATAATGCTAAAGTACCAAATTTCCTAGGTTGTCTAGAATTATCATCTTGATCCCATCTTCATATATCCATATGTTGTAAGATAACTAGATATTGAAAAAATACAACCTAGGAGTCAATTTGGAACATATACAGACCAGTGGGAAGGACCTTCCTAGCTCTAGTTGATCCTAAGATGCAAGATCTATCTTCAACCCTAACTTGGTCCAGTAATCTCATGTACTAATAGGTAGCTTAATTTATTTTTTCTATCTCTGTCTTGCAAGGTTTTGTAACCAGGATGTACCTCCTAAGATTTGTTTTCCTAGTTCCAACTATGTGGTTTTGGGTTGTACACTAGGATACACTTTCTATTTTGTTGGGTTAAATGAAATTTTCTTGTATCATTTTACTTAATTAATCCCATAACATAAGATCCTATTCATCCACAATATAATATATCTAATATCTTATACTTAAATGGTAAAGAGGACTTCATTTACTATGGTAGTAACCCATCACACCATAATTGTTTACATGTAAGAATGCAAAATATGTATTTTCTTTATCTCCCCACCTGTAACATTTTCCCTTGAATCCATGCATACCTTTGTGTTTAAATGATATTCTTCCCCTAGAATAATTTCCTCTTCCAATCTTTGCACTTTCACTGCATAATGAAGTGTTAGCCTAAATTTATTATTTGGAATTTCCTCTACTACTTCCTTATCCATATCCTTACACCACTTTTACCTTACCTCATACCACCCTTTGTAATTTATGTGAAAACTTCTCCTCTTCCCTCAATACGTAATTATAGGCTTATTACATGGATTGTGTTTGGGCCATCCTAAACTCATCTTGAATTGAGATATAAAACTCATATATGTAACATGATATATTATCTATATCATCTTCCACATGACCTAATCTAAATTATGGCGAGGCTATAAAATCCCTCATTATGTTGTTTCACATACTAAGTTCTTTTTTATTAAGATTCTACAAATAACATATATTACCTCATAAATTATATATGGTTCCAAATATATTGTTACTCTACACTAGGAACACTTTTTCTTTTGTTGGGTTAAATGAAATGTGATTTATCATTAGTGATTCTCCCATCCATAGGTATTCTCCACTATATATTATATTATTTTCTTTTTCTTACGTGATATGTGCACTTGCATTACTATGGTTTCCTCCACCATAATTATTTACATGTAAGAACTCAAAATATCTATTTGCTTTATCTCCCCACCTGTAACATGTGCCGCTAAATCCATGCATACCTTTTTGTCTACAGGATACTCTTCCCCCAGAATAATTTCATCTTCCTCTCTCTGCACCATCACTACATAATGAAGTGTTAGCCTAAATTTATTGTATGGACATTCCTCTACTACTTCCTTATACACATCCTTACATCGGTTTTCCCTTTCCTCATGCCACCCTTAGTTATTTATGTGAAAACTTATCCTCTTACCTCAATAGGTAATTATAGGCTTATTACATGGATTATGATTGGGACATCCTAAACTCATCTTGAATTGAGATTCAAAACTTGTTTATGTAACATGATATCTTATCTATATCATCTTCCACAATGACTTAATCTAAATTATGGCGAGTCTATAAAATCCTTCATTATATTTCACATACTAAGTTCTCTTGTTTGTAGATTCTATAGCTTCTTAAATAAACTTAGATGGAAATCCATATGAAATAATTTCACTTTAAGCTTCACCATACACTTTTCCCAACATTTTATTTTTTATCTCCTTCTATGTATTCTCTATATATGCACATATAACCATTAAAGAGAGGCAAAAAACTTCAATTTAGTTTAGGAGAACTTGAATATTGTTGGATTCTCCATGTATTCATACTCAAAATATTTCTCAATCTCTATTATCCAATCTATGAGTTTCTCCAAATTCAAAATTTTAGATTAACTTGAGGTGTCCAATCTAGGCTTAATCCCCATCCTTCTAATTTTGCATATGATTTTGTCTTTTGGCCCATCAACTTGTACTTATTCTTCTTATTCTTCTAGATATTTTACCCTTAGTTCTATGGGTTTCACTTCAGCATCACTATTTTCTTCTACCATGATGTCTTTACATTTTTTAGTTTCAATGGTGTCCAAATGGGCTTGCATTCTTCTCATCAATTTTTCCAAGTCATCAAGTATTGCACCTTTTTATAATCCACCTCTCCTATTATTCCTTCATCTATGTGACATTATATTTCCTTGAGATCAAGAGATCTATATATATATAACCAAAAAATTTACACATTCTAACCAACAATTTCAATGCTTGAATATATCAACAATTATTTTTTGCCCACACTTGCAAATGTTAAAAACTGGAAATTTCCTTTGTACCTAACTTGTAAGGAAAGAAAAAAAAATTATGATAAAAAATGATGAATACATAGTTATTAAAACATTCAAGAACAACATTAGACCGCACATACCTTTATATTTAATGCACATAACAATATTGTGTGTGTGTGTGTGTGTGTGTGTGTGTGTGTGTGTGTGTGTGTGTGTGTGTGTGTGTGTGTGTATGTGTGTTCATGTGTGTGCGTATGTGTGTGTGTGTGCATGTGTTTGTGTGTGTGCATGTGTGTGTGTGTGTGCATGCACATGTGTGTGTGTGTGTGTTGTTGTGTGTAGAGTGATATTGCGTGCGTGCGTGCGTGCAAAAATAATTTTGCGTAGGCGTGCGATCGCGACACACATACATCATCTCAATAATCGATCATTTTTTGTATGTGTACATTCATGCACACATGTGTGCATATTGTGCCATTATCCTCCTGCACAATCCTATATGTGCATCTTGTATATATAGATATATTTCTAGTATATCATGATCAATCTAATGTGTGCATATATAATATATATTGTGTCTTCATTTCGTGCATGTGCATGCACATTAGTGTGCAATAGTAGAGTCAGGACTTCCAAAATTATAGTGTTGGTTGAAAATAGCAACATATACACTATATTATCTCATTTTCAATACAAACTTGACAAAGAACCTACCAAATTATGTTCATACAATTTCTTGGTTAGAGATGATTTAAATTGCACAAATCATTGGGCACCCATAATTTAGCCTAATTTTGTAAATAGATGATTCTGCCACTAGTACAACTCCAAAAATAAAATGGTTGAAGTGAGGCCTAATATTTCAGAATCTTATAGCCCGTTGACAAAATTTTCATGAATCAAAATCACATATATCTGTAGGATTTTAGAGGGTTATATTCCCTCAAAGATATTAATCTTTATCAATTCCATGTAAATCATCTATCTCAATTTGTATACTAAATCGATACATCCATTTTTGTTTAGTATTTAGTTGAATATTATACCACTTAATACATTTTAGACAATAGAGGCTTTGTTAAATTCCTCTAGTTTTAATCAAGTTTAGTAATTTTCCATATTGTGGATGATCCATTAACTCACTCCATATTTCTACATCACCCTATTAAATCCTCCTTGTGACTTCACATTATCCAACTCCATATTCTAATTCAATCATATTTGTATATATTAGATATATGACTCCTCATAGTATTATATCATGATGATGAATTAATAATGTGCCATTCTATGGACCATTATTTATATGGATTTTTTTTATATATATTACCATCCTATATATCCTTTAATATAAACATATCATATAAATTCCTATGGTATATTATATCCCTTATAGTGTCTATATCATTCCACACCCTTCGAAGTGTTACTTCACTCAATTATTTTTAATTTTTACCACATTGTAAAGACCACCTGATAAATTAGAATTTTATTTCTTGGAAGACGCAACCTAGCCTCAATAGCTTCTATCTCATATGCTCATGCTAGGATTTGCAAATTCCCATAAATAATATATTATTTTTGCTCCATGCACCTTTTCTTCTTTCTTGTGAATCCTGTTAGAGTAATTTACCTTAGCTCATGTTCACCTAGGTACATTATTTACCTTTATTGTATTTATCCTCACCCACTTATGTGTGTGGATATTTCTTTTATCTTATTTAGATATTAGGAGATATTATCTAGTTGTTAGGTATAGTTAGTTCTTTCCTTGATCTATGGTATTGACTAGATCCTTGATGTCTAGTTCTCTCCTAAATCTATGGTCTTGACTAGTTCTTTGATGACTAGTTATTTCCTTGATTTATGGCTTGATCTACGACCTTGACTGGTTCTTAGATTGTTATTCCTTGCCTATTTAAGCAAGGCCCATTCTCAATGTATTGCATTGAGTTCCATAATAATATATGATATTGCTGCTCATTTGTTTGCAAAGGTTTATGTAAAGTTATTCTAGCGAATTTCTTTCATCTTATTGATCATGTGATGTTTGATTAGCATCTATGTTCTTGTCTTGGTACGATCTGGTTATCGTTCCTTTCATGGTATCAGAGTTGGAGATTGTTGTTGACATCCATCTGTAAGTTTTATTTTGCAAATAAATTATTTGTGTATTCATATATTTGGGATTTGGTCGTATTTTGTTGTTGCATGCATTTTTATGCAAAAGAGGCTTCCATTGGATCTGGAAGGCATGAAAACCCTAAGATCGACTGTAAACTCGGCCATTTCTGGGGGAAGTCGTTTTTTTATTGTTGCAGAGAAGCACACTAGATTTGCCTTGGGATTCGTGCCAACAAGAAAAGAAACAGGTTTGTAATTCTGCACAAAGCAATTTTCCTGTTCGTATCTATCTCGGTTTACGTGCAGGAAGGTTTTCGGATCTTTCCTTTTTTGGCAGGGGTCCATGGATGTTGTGCACACTATTTCGGGAAAATTCCAAAATAATGCATTTTTCTCGAAAACACGCGACACACCCAAAATAGTAAGTTGTGGAAACACCCATTAAAATCCTTAGCCCTTGGTCATATTGTATGGTCATATGAGGGCTTAAAGCTTGTGATTCCTACTAGTAGGTGCTTAACTTCAGCCCCCTTTAATTTTATTTGTGTGGTGAAGGCAACAACAATTTATTTGTTTTAGTGGCAACTAAAATAAATAACAGAGCAAAATATTAAAAAGCTTGTAACTTTTGATCGGTAACTCGGTTTTGAGTGCCGTTTTTTACAAAAGTGCTTGTTTTTTCATGCTCTTTCCATTAGAGTTATTTATTTTGAGACTTACACTATAATTATAAAGTGCCAAATATGGAGGAGTGTTGTAATCAATTGTGGATGTAATTTCGGCTGAGCCCGACATCCTAAACTTTTGGGAGTTGCAGTTTGTACCTATCATGGATTCTGAGAATGATATGCTTTTCTCTGAAGTATGTGGACTTCAAGAGGATATTGTAAAATTTGTGGAAGAAAATAGATCACTCAAGAAGTGAAATTCTCTTCTACAATCACTCATTCACGATAAGGATATAATAATACACTCCCTGCAGAACAAACTTGCTAGCCTACAACATCACCATCATATTGTGGACAACCATATCCATGCTCCTAGTCCACTTGCAGTTATTGCTCTTGTACCCACTGACATTGATCTATCAGTCTTTGAGCCTGAACCTGCTTTTGATGCTCATACACCTATGAGGCTTGTTACTGCATGCTCTTCCACATTTGTGCCTATTACAGTACCACATGTTGTGTATCCTACTTCTACTCAGCTGCATGGATTTTTTAAGAAGCATACCACTGCATTCAGTTCTCGCATGCTCCGTTCTATGGGTCTCACTAGCGGAGTCATTGGAAAACATTCACAGGGTATTGTTTCATCTATTCCACATGTTAAGTGGAATTCTCATCATGACATTGGTTTTCGAGCAGATACTTCATTGGGATCACACATTGACAGAGCTCCTTTTTTTGTTCACTCGACTCTTTCTGAGGATCATGAGCAACACATGAGTTCTACACCTTCACTCAGGCTTGAGAAACCTGAGATTTCAGTTGTCAAACATGATCAACCTAACACACATTCTGATGTTCTTTTGCATGCACCCATTGTGCATTTTGCACCAAGTCATATGCAGGCATCTTCTTCATCCATCCAGTGTTGATTTTGGGTGGATATCTGATCACTCGTGGAGGCGACATAGGCATTCATTGAGAGGACTCTACAAACGTGGCTCCTCCACCATTCGGCCTCTTTCTCTACTTTCTATACCTTTTGCATTATGATGTTTCTTGTTAGGTGTAGTGTATCTCTCTTGTTTGTTGAGAGATTTTGTATCTGTATTTTCGACACTTTTGGCATGTTGACAGTCTCTCTTGTGGGGGAGCTATTCTGGTGGAGCCCAGTGTTAGTTTTTCAGTGTTCGAGTAGTTGTTTTGACAACTCATACAGATTTGTAGTGCCACTCCACCCATTCAGCAGTATGGGAGGGTGTGGTGTTGATCCTGCTTCTTCGGGTTTTGTGTCCTTGCCTTGTTACCTTGGCTTTTCTTGGATCATGACACTCTAGATTTTGTGTCCTTGCCTTGTTGCTTTGGTTATTGTTCTTGGATTGTGGCACACCTATTTGCAGCAGTTGATCGAATTATGTTTGGTGTTTTTTTTTTTGCACTTTCGACATCACTCCGTTGACAGTCTCCTTATGGAGCTATTCTGGTGGAGCCCAATGTCAGTTGTTTTTGAGTTTTTTGATTGAGCAGTGGATTCAGACCATAGTGCACACCAAAATTCTTCAGCATTGTACGATTTTTTTGAGCCGAGCTTCTTGGGATGCCTTGGAGTTGGGTCTTTACTCTCTTTACTTTGTTGTTAAAGTTTTGGGTACCTTGTGGTGTCCCTTTTTTCCCAGTTATTGTACATGAGTACCTCATCAGGCCTAGTTGTCGGGACTCATACTGTGGACATGCCACTTCTATTTTGGCCCCTAGCTTCACTTGAGGGGGGGTGTTAGAGTAGGTATTTACCTTAGCTCATGTTCACCTAGGTACATTATTTACCTTTATTGTATTTATCCTCACCCACTTATGTGTGTGGATATTTCTTTTATCTTATTTAGATATTATGAGATATTATCTAGTTGTTAGGTATAGTTCTTTCCTTGATCTATGGTATTGACCTTTCCTAGATCTATGGTATTGACTAGATCCTTGATGTCTAGTTCTCTCCTAAATCTATGGTCTTGACTAGTTCTTTGATGACTAGTTATTTCCTTGATTTATGGCTTGATCTACGACCTTGACTAGTTCTTAGATTGTTATTCCTTGCCTATTTAAGCAAGGCCCATTCTCAATGTATTGCATTGAGTTCCATAATAATATATGATATTGCTGCTCATTTGTTTGCAAAGGTTTATGTAAATTTATTCTGTAAATTTCTTTCATCTTATTGATCATGATGTTTGATTAGCATATGTGTTCTTGGCTTGGCACGATATGGTTATCGTTCCTTTCAAATCCTTTATGGCTTGCTCCTTTATTTTTTCTCCTTTTTCTTTTCCTCTTTTATTTTCGTCTTATCCTTTTCAACTAGATTTTTCCTTTGTTCCTCTTCCTTTAGTTTCTTTTCTTTCTCTAGTTACCATTATGAACCTAAAGTAGCTTATTCTATATCTACTAGATTTTTTTGTTTTTTCCCTAAAAATATTTCTCAAGTATCTCACACTTCTATATAGATTATTCTTACACCTATTTAATTTTCTAAAATCATTTTCTTTTTCTAGATACTTTACATATGCATTTTTATGATGTTTTGTTTATAGTTCCTCCTATAATTGTTCTAACATTTTTGTGACCTCAACCAAAAAATCTGATTGAGCTAATAAGTTAGCCAATTCAATATCTTGGTTTAGTTGTGCCATATTTTTATTTCTCTCCTTACTTCTTCAAACCTATCTTCATGTTTTTTAGGGGAAATCTGAATGTAATCCATAATGGCCTCAACAATTTAGGAGCGCCCATAATATTGGCTAAACCATACATGTTCGCTAATTGTAACAAGATACCCTTTTATTAGGATTCTAACAAGGTACCCTTTATTTACACAATTATAAATCCTCCTCCTCCTCCTAATTATAACAAGCTACCCTTTTAGGTAGCTATCACTGTTTTAGGTGAGGTTTGAGTTATTTCCTACACAACTCTTTGTATTTTGTTTTATATTATTGTGAGGATTTCCAACTTCGCATATATTTGATTACCCCTTTACATCATATGGTGGGGTCCCTATTTATTTCATTTCCTCTCCCAGGAATAGTTCTTTAGTATGGAAGATTGGACCTCAAACTGTATTTCTTATCCTTCAAGGTTGATCCATCATTTTGGTTCTTCTTCTTTCCCTATGGAATTATTCTCTCCTATCTCAAGTGGAATATCAAAGTTTATTATTATTTTGGTGGATCCCTTTTCTTACTCATATTGCTACGCTACGTATGATGAATCTACTTATACATGTTCTTCATTATATCATTTCCAAATTTTGTCATGACATTATTGATATTATAAGGTCTTCTTTTCATCGGGTCAACAGGGAATGTTCTTATAGTAGAAGTTAATCTTTCTAATTCATCATCTAATACTTCATTAGGTATTGATTTCATTTAAGTAACTTCTGGGATAAATTTGTTAATATGAAAATAATTTATGTCCACCCCTAACACTACCTCTTTCTCATACTTTTCCACTACTTTTTCTAAAACTTTGTCTCCTAACCACTGGTTTCCTTATACTTTCCCAAATTATACTACCTTAGAGATGTTATCCACCATGTCCATAACATATAAATGGATTTTAATTTTCTTTCCTATTGGTTCTTTTTCCCCCACTAAAATTTCCCTTTAACCTATGAGATTCTATTTGTAAAATACATACCTAGATAGATAATAAGTGATCCATAGAAAAATTCATGCATACCCTTATTGATTTTTTAATATTTCCATTGAATTCCTCAATAAGTATCTCATATTGATATAATTTCTATCTTAAATAAGTGACCACTATTTCAAACGCTATCATGACAATTGCTGGCTATGTGGAATCCTCATGGTTTGTGTGATATGATTTCCATGACATCTCCTTCACTGTGTATCTCAATGTTGGGTTTTGTATTATGGAAAATTTATCTCCTCTTTATTTTTTGTAGTCATAATAATTTGATGACATCCTTTCCTATGTCTATTCCATTTTTGTTCAACCGTTGGATGCTATTCTTGTGCCTCATTAACCCAAAAACTCTTACAATCAAATCCTCCATAATCTAATATGGTTGAGAAAAATATAACATCCCATGATGTAATCTACTCAATATAATTTGAATGGATTTATCCACAAATGTAAAAATGGAAGCATGATCCATACATCAATTTTATTTAAGGGATTAGTGTATATTTTCCCTTCTATTCCTCCTTGAATTTAGTTGGAATTACCTCAACTAGCATTTGTTTATTTACTTCCATGCTAAAGTGGCCAATCTTTTCCATTTTGAGTGGATACATTATTATGTGTCTCTTTAATGAGAAAATTTATATGGGATCATATATAAATATCATACCAAACATAGTAAAAATGGCTTCATTGACCGTTTCTTCATCACTGCATTTTGTATTTCTTACTCAGATATAACTTGTGGTGTCATCATTCTCCCTATCTAGTTCACAATGTCAGACTAACTCAGTTAGCTCTCATAAGGCTTCTTATCTATCAATTTTTTTGTGAAACTTGTATGATTTTTATGATTTTCTACTAGCTACACTTTTCTACTTATATTTTTTACCATATCTTATCTTCCCTACTATATTTTTTGTTTTCCCCAACATTTATATTCTTTAACTATGGCCTACTTTCTAGCCTCCTTTTTTCTTAGTTATTTTCTTGGTTTGAGCTTATCTCAATCTAACTAAATTTGTCTTTTTCACTTTCTATAGTCTGATTTATGTCTTGTAAGATGAAAATATTTAATTATTCAGTTAGGAAAGTTCCCTTATAGGGTTTCATAAATCCCTGTCCGCCAAACTTCTGAATTTCTGATTTGTAATTTTGTAACACTCAATTTTTTTCTTTTATTTTATTTTTATTTTCCATTTCTCTCCTCATATTCTTGGATTTTACTTTTTATAATTTTTCCCAATATTTTTTATTAGTTTTTAATTTTTTTTTCAAACTTTCTTTTGTTATTTTTCACATTTTAAAATCAAAAGTGTTTTAAAAGTTAACTTTTAAAAAGGTTTTGCATGTTTTTCCTTGCAAAATTTTAAATGATTTATCTTTTTTTCTCAATATTCAATTTCCTATTTTATTCATTCTATGGCCACATAGGATTTTATCCTAGCACCATTTATATACACTTGCCACTCTGTGCCTAATATATTATGTTTAACTTAATAACTCTTGAACATAAAGTTTTATCAACAATATAAGGTCCTAGCCATATGATTTTTAATTTTCCAAGTCTCTTGTTCCTACTTTCATATAATAAAATCTTATCACACTCCTAAAAATAATTTTTCTTATAATAGTTTTTGTGTCATGAATTTTTTCACTTTATTTATTATGTTTAGTTATACGCAATTATGAACCTATTTTCATTCAATTTTATAACTCCATTATCTGATCTTGTACTACATTTTCTTCATTGATCCCAAATATAACCACTATTTGAAAACTTAGAATAATTAAATCCATTAGCAACATGACCTCTAAACCAACTATAACTTGGAATGGGAAATATTTTTTTAGTTTCTTATACATCATGCACACATTCGTAATGCCAAAATAATTTCCAAGTCATAATCCACATTCTATAGATTACATATATTTATTATAAATTTCTCTAATACTTTGTTAAATACTTCCACCATTCCATTTTCTTGTGGATGGTATGGGGTTCTTTTAGTGTAGTTGATGAGGAAGTGTTTTACGAACTCTTTAAGACTTGTTGACTGGACGCGATTATATTCTCCTAGAAAAACATATCCTTTGTATTTGTGACATAGTATTTGGTGGTAATCACTTCTTCCTATTAAGTTAAATATTCTATTTTAGTGATAATGAACCATGTCTATGATTGTTGGGATGTAGGTGTAATAGGCCCGATAAAATCAATTTTCCATTTCTCAAATGGGGCTAATGCTAAAATAGGTCATTGAAGAACATCATACCAAATATTATGATTTCCCACCCATCGAAAAATAATATAAATTTATGAATATTTACAAATAATAAGATACTAAAATCCAATCATTAGTACCTCCTACACAATTCCATTACCTCTATTGTGATCATGTGATTCCCTCATAATATTACTCTATTTATGTTGCAAGACTACTCTTCTTAATACTTCATCTTTCCTTTTCTTAAATGCTGCACCTTTAATGAGGGTAAATGGTAAAACATAATCGATTTTTTCATTTTTACTGTAAGATTTCAAAAAATCACCCATGTCTAATACTTGAGCTATTGTTTCTATCTCTTTGGGATGACCTCAACCAAAAATAAAAGTGCATCTAGAAAGATACCTTTATTAAGTACTTTATATTCTCCATTCTAGATTTGTGGCAAATAATTGGGTCAATTATTCAATGTCACATTGTTGAAATGATATAACACACTCAAATTTTAGAAAATTCCTCAACATATCATCTATCCAACCCTGATCCAACCTTGCATGACTGGGATATTTATTAAATATTTCACTGGTTGATGATCTGTATAAAATATAAATGGAGTGGCTAACACATCATTCCAATATTTTGTAATGTTTAAATCATTTATAATTCATCACTCTTAGTTTTGTGTAGTTTTACTATTCTTAGAGCTGGATTTACAACCATTGTTAATGAAATTGAATAGCCCATGTGTCTCCACAGTTGTACCAAACCACACTAATTGCTAGGCCTAATACATCTACATGTACATGAAAAGGTAACTTCCAATCAGGATAAACTAGTTTGGGTACATTTAGAATATTTTTATAGTTTCTCGAATGTGTCCTAACATTCCTTTATCCATTTAATCAACTTGATAGTTTCATTTTTGTATAATTCTTCAATAGGTGCACTCATCATGGTATAATTCAATATAAATTTCTGGTAGTAGCTATTATCATCTAGAAAATTCCTTATATATTTAAGGGTTTTAGGGGGGTTTGAGCGTAATAGCCGATGTTTTAAAATAGATCAATTATCAATCCATATTTATAAATGATATGATTGAGAAATTTCTGAAATGTAGTGGGAAACAAAAATTTCTTCAAATTCAATGTAATATGTAGTATGTGTAATCATTCGAACATGATTCTCAACACTTGTCTATTAGCTAGTAACATCCCATATACAATCTAGTCATTTAGATACACTTCAAGGAAATAATAAATAAATTCTGTATAAGTGTTCACCATAATCCTACTAAAAATATGTGTCATTTTATTTAACTAAAATGACATAAAGGTGTATACAAAAGAACCTCATTCTATAGTGAAAATAGTATTAGGTTTGTATTCAAGTGTAACTTTAACTTAATGGTTTCAAGAAAAACCATCCATAAAGTATATACCTCTTGACAAGCTAAATTTCAAAGGACTCCATATTTGAATGATGTGGAAATATGTCAGTATTTATTTTCCCAAAATCAATGTGAATTCATAGATTTATGATCTTTTTGTTTTGAATTACCATAGGATTGATCCACATGGAGTCTTGTCAATAAGTTTGATTATCCCAACAACAAACATTGTTACAAGTATTATCTTATTTTTATTTTCACATTGGGATTCATCCAATATGGTAATTCTTATTTGTTTTGCATCCTCTTTTATTTGGATGCTTATGGTACCAGTATTTTCCTCCATCCCACGGAGTTAACTCACTATTTTATGGAATATGGCCACATATTGTGTGAGTGGTGCTAAAATATTTTGGACCTCTCTACCTTCCTAGTAATCACATGTTTTTTTGGCCTCCCAAATACATATTATCTTTCCTTGTTTTCAATAGTTTTGATCAACTCTAACTCCCATTATTCTACTCAACCTTCTCACTCTTTTTTGGAGATGCATCATCTCATGGTACTCACATCAAATGTTATGCACCTTTGTATGACACATTACCTAAGTTATCAATATTTTCCCTCCATTTTTGTAAAATTGTGCTTCTTTAAGGTAACATATAAAATCGTGAGTATCATGTTCATGAAAAAATACGCATTGTTTTCGTTCTAGATCGACACATATAGTAGGTGATAGGCCTCTTTTCATGGCTACCATGATATATATTTCATAGGTTATTTTAATAATCCCATCATTGATTATTTTAATAGCCTGTAGACTAATTGTTTTTGTGATCCCCGCTTTATCTCCTTAGGTATCCACCACCTTGATAATCCTGGTAATCATGTCTACATTTATAATTTCCTTAGTATCTTCAATGATAACCTCTATGGTATTTTCCTCTATTTAATTTTTTCCCTTCATAAACCTTGTGAAATATACTGCCCATGTTATTAAATCCTCCTTGATGGTAATCACCTTTTACATTCATCTAGTATCCCCATAGGTAACCATTAAAATAAAAAAAAAATTGGACATGGGGTGTTATAATTTTTAGTGGTGCTTGATAGGATGGGTTGTTTTGGATTTCTAGTGTGGGCAGTGTTTATTAAGGGTGCTAAGGGGAGGGGCTTGTGCTACTTTTTTTTTCACAACCATTCAAGCCCTATGTTAATTCAATTCCTTTGTTGTATCGACCCCAAATAATGTATTTTTATAGTGATTGAATGATATGCATATCATATAATAAATTATTTAGTTATTTGGGAGTGTCACCTTCATGAAGAGACACATATTTTTACCATGTTGGTCTTAAATATCATATATTTCACACCACAATCAATAATTCAAGATAGGTTATTGAGTCAGTGGTTTCCTTCCTACTAAATTCACTCTTAACATGACTTCTCTCTTGGTTTCCTCTAAATGTGGACACTTTATTCTACTTTGACCCTATTCAAAACACATACTACACTATATTTTATATCTGCCCATGAACCCAAGTGGATTTTTTTTTCTTATATCTAATTTCATTTAAATTTCTTGTTGTAGTTGCAACTAGGATAATTCATCTTGGAATTTTTCAAATTTTGTTTTTACCTCTATTTTTTTCTTCCCATATCCATGGTTGGGATTCTATCCATGTTATTATCTTGAATTCCTATGTTGAATAAGGTAATATTCCAGATATGAACCATTATATCCTCTATTTTTATATCAATGGTTCATCTAATTTCCATACTATAATTTGAAATCTTAGATCAAATTATATTACTTCTACCTCATTTTGCACCAAGTATCTCATCTTACTAAAAATGTCTATTGGTACATCTGTGTAATAGAGATCCCACTTAAATTCATGTTTTATATCATCCCATGATTTTTCATAAGTGGAACTAATCTTCATGTATCATTCTAGTACATCATTTCTCCGTGTTTCCAAAAATCAAATTGTTTCACTTGTATATTTATGATGCTCTTGTTACTCATATAAATATAGAATATAAATAATTTTTCATAAGCATCCTTATTATATTTTCCAAATAGGGTTAATTTTTCCTTTTGTACCATTGTTGGATTTTTCTTTCTTGCTTGTGTTAGCTTCTGGGTATTTGGTGTAGGTTGTTGTGTCTTAAATGACATATATTATATCTTCTCTTTCTAATTATATACTCTAAAAAATATTTCTTCTCTTATCTCTTGTCAATTCCCCCTCAAAGTAACTTTTCCATAAACCTTTGCTGAAATCTATCATAGTCTCTTATCTCCCTTTGATTTCTTCTTTATTGTTTTTAAAACTATCTTGTAACTCTCCTCCTATATGCTCCTCTTTAAAAAAAATATCCTTAAATATGTGAAGTGGCATGGGGAACAACACTTGGTTTAAGGGGATCATTTCCCAAAATAATGCCTTGGGTTTGGAGGGGTGAAGCCTTGCTTCCTACCTTACTACTTTCTTCACTACTAATATATTTTAGTTCTCTATTTATTTTTTCATTAAATAGTTTCTTTCTCCTAACTTTCCTTAAATACTCATTAAATTTTCACTAATCTACATGGTCTCTTCTAATATTTTGTAGATATTATTTTTTCCTTCCCCATTTATTTCACCCAATCACTAAGCTATAATATTCTAATGATCAAATATCTTGGGATCTTCCCTCTTTCCTCCCATCATCTCATAGGTTCCTTTCCCTCAACAAGTTGCCTTCCTCCTTTTATTAATCCTTCCTCCACCAAGATAATTTAAATAAAAAGTGATATTTTCTCTATAAATATCCCCCTCTTACTTTCTAAAAGGTTTGGTTTCTTTGCATCAAAATTGGTCCACCCTTAGATTTCTCATGTGATAATTAATGGGTATAATGTCATTTCAAACCAATAATCTACTGCACAAGTCCAAGGTATGTCAATTTACTCAATTTTCTTTAACTTTTCCTAAGTCTACTAATTTTGTTGTTCTAATTGCAATCTAGAACAAAATTTATTTTTCTTTCCAAAAAATCCAAGGCCAAAGTAAATATAGAAAAGTTGACTAGAAATCTTCATCTTCTATATGAAAGAATGCTTCTTCTACTTACAAGTAAATGCATCATATTTCTTTACTTCATATTGTACACTTTTTTTGAGATTTTCCTCATACCAATTTTCAATATTAGTTATTTTCTGATTATATTACATCAATGAATATTGACATTTGAAAATTTTTAAACAAAAATTTAGGCTTAGACACTAAATGTTAACATAAACTATATAATATAGCTAGTTTATTAAGTTCATAAAAGTTCTAGTTAGAGTTGATTTTGTAAAAAGGGGAACTTTATATTCTTATAAACATATGATTAACATATTCCACAAATAATATTTAAGTAGGCATAATGATTCAACATACATAACATCACAAAATTCATCAAAATCACATATAGACATTGACGTTCCTGAAATATATATGTTTTATTCATATATATTAATAATTAAATATATTTTTAAATTAATTTATACCATAAAATACATACACAGGTATCTCTTATACTTTTCACACACTCCATATTCACTCACTCCTCATCTTCCTATCACACTCCTCTATCAATATTACTATTTTATAAGTTTAACTATATATGTTAAAGAAGGATGCATGTATTTATTACGTCTATAATACATACAAAGCATTCATTCCACACCTTGAAGCACCATACAATACTATGTGCAAGACCAACTAGTAATTTTTGGCTTAGCCCACATAAGTGATACATTTAGGAGCTTTCATAGATAATATATTATACTTCTAGATGATGAAGAATCCTTCTCTCTCTCACATAAAATGAAACACAACGACCAAATAATCTATTCACAAAAGAAACAATACAAACACATATAAACTGCTCTCTAATGACATTTCCTTGAAAACATCCCAAGAGATACATACAATCAAATATAGGATTTTCAAATAAAGAATCTGTGTTGTCTTAAAGGGTTAGATAAATGCCACACTTACAACTACCAGTTCATATCCTTCTTCCAAAACATCAAACTTTCAAAGTACTCATTTTATATACTAACACTCTAAGGAACATGCGTTTTTTTTAATAGAAATAGAAGCCACCTAAAATTACCATAGAAGTTAGCTACGCACTATTTATTAAGACTCCTAAAACCATGAGATGTTATAAAGGTAAGGTCTAAGCGACCAATACATAATAAGTTGGCTTGATTCAAAATTCCATGGGATTAAAAATCTTAATCAAATAAATTATACAAAATTGGTATACTATTATGATATTGATCACAAAATTAGTAGACCTTTGCAACACTGGCACATAAAATTTTAAGAACCCCTATAAATAACCCGTAGATATTACTTGGGTACTATGTGAAAATGGATTTTGAAATCATGGAAAATTGGAAAGAAATGGTTTTGAATGGTTGGAAAATTATTCGATAATGTTGCTAGCTAATAGAAACTGTCGACTAACAACATATGTTGTTGGCTAGTAGCAATTGTTGGAAGGTAGCATACGAAATATTCTAGAAATCATTTTTTGACAAAACAGTTATAACGAATGACTTGACAAGAAATATGTTGTCACAAAATATGACACAAATAAAAAAGTGATCTTTTGTGAAAACATGCTGATTTTGCCAAATTTTCATGGGAAATTTTGATTTTTTATTTATTTTTATGTTAGTAGTTAAAAAGATCATCTTGATGAGAAATATGTCCTTACAAAAATATGGCACAAGCAAAAAATACTTCCCAAACTTCACTAATGCTTGGTAGCACAATATATACTATCAAATGATATAATAATAGATGCTACTGACTAGAAGTATATATTGTGCTATCATCTGATAGCATAAAATGTGATATCGGATGGTAGCATTTGTGATATTTTACAACATATATAATTTCAATATAATAACATATCAATAGTTAAAATACATTAATTTTGGAGGGTTGAAATATGCAATCAATTTCGATCGTCATTGCCCATGGGACCACGGGAACAGGTAAATTAATTGTGAGACGAATTTGATGTGTACTTGATATTTAGAATTCATATTTGAAATTGTAAATGCATAATTACTATATATATGAAGGAAAATTTTGGAAATTTTAATTTCCCGCTAAAGAAATTTTTAACTAAAATAGGGAGTTGATGTCAAGAGTTATGCAGGGAGTTGATGGAGAGAGGATGGAAGTGTGGGTAGTAACCAAGTACATCTAACTCCTTATTGATTTCATACGAACACTAATTCAATTGTGTGTGTGTAGTAAAACAGGGTATATCTCAAGGTGTTGGAAACATAGTAATGGTTCTATTGAACCTCATGTGAATGATCCTCAGTACCAGGGATGACAGGAGTTGGTCCAAGTAATCTTAGAGATCAAAAGTCAGGTTGAAGGTGTTATAAAGGTAAATTTTCAAATAGAAAGAATAAGAAGAGAATTTTAGGTATAACCCCTGCACCATTTTTGATATCAGACCTGAGCTCTGTTATGATGAGTTTATTGCTAATATTTTAAGAATATGTGATTGATTGAAGTGTGTATGAAGTTGATTTTTGATAGTATGGAAAAGGTTGAGAAAGCATCATTGCAAGGACTCATGAATTTGATCTAGGAAGGAGTGATGGGTAGAATGGATGACATGATGAATGCACAAATGGATATGAAGCATGAAATTAGGAACCTAGAGACAAGGATGACAAGTATGTAGACATTATACTCAGGTATAGAGAAGTTAGAAAATAAAGATGATGATCATAGGCAGGGAGAATCATTGTTGGTAAGAAGAGTACTTCTACAACAACAACATGATATTTAAAACTTTATGTCTTATGTACAATATGCAGGATGGTGTTCTATTCAGGACTATGATGCAATAATGATGATTATAGTTGAATATGTCACTATAGAATTGGATGAAGAAACTACTGACAAAAATTGATAACTGCAAGAAAAATTGGCCTAGTGAATTGGGATTACATCCATAGGTTATTTAACTTGCAAACGATCTTATAGAGTAGCATGGGTTGATAATTTTCACTCAGATTGTTGTTCCAAATGAATTTTCTATGTATTAGTACCTTTCATAGTGGTAGTTTGCACAATGAAGTGTATTAGTTAATTTAAATCTATCTGTTGTTTTTATTGTTGAGATATATAGTCTAGAAATGTTTTTGAAACATTTCTATTCTCATAGGTGAAGTATAATGGTAGGTTCACCAAATAAATGGTTTCTAACAAAGAGTGATTTTTTTTAATGGCTTTAATCATATATGTGCTACTTATACATTTATTATTTATACAGACAACCACAAAGCTATAAAATATGATGTACTACCCTTTCAACTTGAAGCTACCCAACCAGTTTGACATGGTGATTTACCTTCAATCATTTTATAAATATGTTTAATGATCTTTATTTTTAATTGCCATGGTTTTCAATTTTTTAACAAACTAATTTTTTTACAGTTTAGATGAAAAATATGGAGGATGCAGGAACATCTATCATGAAAATGCAATCATATCCTGGTATGTTATTCCTGTGAATTTAGGAAACAAGACAAGTTACTGAATAAGGACGGTTGATTAGGTACAGTATTTTTTGCACTTGTAGCAAGATCAAATGGGCAGACTCGAATACTTTGTTCTTGATGGGACGATAGCTATGATAGGGAGATGAACCTAACTAGGGGAATTAGAGAATAATAAGCAACATGAGAAATGTCACTTTACTAGTTTCAAAATTCCTATCTTCTGCTTAGCACGCCCTTCCATCACATCTCTATCATGATCATGCACCAGATCCCTTAGGAAATAGTGCAAGATCTTGACACAAACAAGAAGGACATGAAGAGGAGATTATGGACAACCTAAAGCTTGTAGAGAGACAGTCCACTTGTAGGAGTGGAAAAGTAGGTTTCAGCTAAAAGACTTTGTTCACTTTTCATTTGTTATCAGTTATCTTAGACAATTTTCATTAATGCATGATTAAATGGGGTAAATGTTCCTAGTGTGTATGAGTTGTACATTTTTCATGGTTTACATTATGTCAAATATGAACATAAGAATAATATGGCAGTATAAAAAGTGGGAAAAATCCTATAGCTCATCACATTTGTTACCTAGAACACTTCTTAGATCATGCAATTTCAGGGAATTATAAAGTACAATGGTACCCACAGCTAAGTCATGGGAATAACTTTCCCAAAGAGTCAAGTACATTTAGTTTGAAATTACATATACGTAAATTTGAGATCAAAGAAATAATGGAATCCATCATTGTCTGAATTTCCATCAGTTTGGGTTGGGTTGTTGTCCTCGCTTCTCCTCTCCACCATCTTCACCAATTGTTGCTATTGTACCTAAAAGAGGAAAAGTTATGTTAGAGATCCAGATTTCAATCTTGTTGTATTCATAGCTTTAAGTAGATGAAATTTCAAATAAATGTAACATATGAAGCTGAGAATAGGATGCAAAGTAGTTTGCCTTTAGTATTGAGTATTTCTTCTTCATCACCATGATAGGAAAATAAAAGACATTAGTCAAAGTAGGGTTCATCATGCAATACATGCATTCAGGTTCAGGTGATCAACTTCAGGTCAAGGTAAGACTTGTACATTGGCACTTATGAATGTCTATCATACTTTATCCTAGAATTCAAGTGCTTGTAAGTGATTCTCAGACAAGATAAGGTAGTTTTACAGATGAATTTTTTTCATATAGGTGGGTAATGAGCATAGAGATCAAACATAGAGAATGCAAGGTATATGAAGAATACGTAGAAGTTCAAAGTGGTGGTTCAGAATTCAGATAATACAAGCTACTTGAGAAGATATAAATGCAATCAGAGTGCAAATTTGGAAAGGATATAGGAAATCATTGGATAGGTAAGGATGAAGATACTTTGCTTCAAGAAGTGCATGTTCCAGTTTTTAATATTTTCTTACTTGGCAGAGTTAATTCTAGAAAGAATCATTAAATCTCATATTCAATCTCAATCAATAAAGAACAACTTGCAAGTATCAAATTAACTAACTCCAAAGAGCAAAATAAGATCATAGATTATAGTGAATACAACTTATAAGAATAACAATGTACATCAGGAAAAAATGAAGTTGGGTGTGAATACCCATAAGAGTCAAAAGGAAGGTGCAATTAGTATGTTCTAATACCCAAAATGGGAATTGACTAACAAACCCTCTGCAGTCAATTCAAAGTAAGCTAACAGGAAGAATGGCCTGAGGTTTAAACCATGATTTAATGTAATTCTTGACTAGCTGTGCCAAGTGAAACAAATTATTGAGCTCTTTTTGGGGGCTAAGACTAGAATTTAAGCAAGCTTAATGATTCTTTTTAGGGACAATAATAATGTAAACAAAGGGAAAATGGGAACCCAGTGACCACCATTTCAGTCAAAATGCTTAGTTGGGTTAAATAGAGTGAAAAAAAAATAGATACATACAAAATGAACCTTCAAAATTAGAGCTACCTAGAGAGGGTCGAACCTAGGTCAAACCAGTAAAGAAAATAGAACTCTAAGGATGAAAGGTAGAATCTGAAACTCACAAAAATGAAGGTTGTACGTATCTAAAATAGAACTCAAACATTTAAAAACAAGATGAATCTAGAGTTACCTTCAAAGGAGTTCACATTCACAAGATATGAAATGAAGTTTCAACAGTAATGGTCGAGTCATCAAATAAAAGGAGCCATCAAAAAAACCTAGCTTGAATCAAACCCATATTTGATTAAAATCAAGATTGGCCTTCTACCCATACATCTTAGAATGAAAAACCTTTAATAATGAGGGTTGAACCAGCGTAGAAGACACAATGGCATTCACAGATAGGAAATATAATCCATTTGAATATAACAACACCTCAAGCTTGAAACCAAAAAGTCATCCTTGAAAGAAAAAATGATTGCATGGAGGTTGGACTCATGGAGACCCTGAGTCACAAGAATTTGTAGGAAGCATGCCACCAAGAATACAATCAAGTGGAACCATGCCTATGGAAAAATGGCTAGGGCTATATAGCCCACAGAGTCTACTGACATACCTAGTAGAATGAAAAGGAGTTTTAGGTTTTCGAGTATCCCAGTTTACAAAGGAACTACAACCGGTGGAAACCTAACTCAACCAGTTTTTTATATGTGCACATGGAAGAAATAAATGGTGCCAGATAAAGGGTCTATAGAATTGACCCTAGAAGTTGTGGGATTGTCTCATCGATAATCACCATCACGGTACGAGCCTTCGTGTGGGAGGGAAATTTTTACCTTTAGAATCATTATGTCTTGAACAAGGTTTGAACACTTTAGTTCATGTCAAATAATCAAGGGGGGATAAAAAATATGGTTTATACAATAATGGAAGAGGTGTTCCAATATACATAAAAGGGTGGTCCGAATGATATATATGTTATATTGGATGTACTTAGGTCAAAAGGTGCCCAAAGAATCATTGAAATTGATTAGTTTTATTTCATTTTCAAAACCTTAGTTTGTGCCTCAAATAATTATTATTATCAAATGAGACCCAAGCTTATAATTGTGTCAATAGTTATACAAGGATGTGTTGATCAAAAAGGGGAACCATTGATGATTTCATAGGTAAAGCCAAGTAGATATACAACCTTGCTAGCTTTCATACCTCAACACTAATGAAAATGTGTGTACCTTAAAAATTGCTAAGGAAACCTCATGATTATTTAATCAAAATACATGCCAATGATCCTTTATACCAGGGGTTTCAGGAGTTGATCTAAGTAAGCTATAGAGCTCAAAATTCAAAGTTGAAGGGGCTAATGATGCCAAGGTATATACCTTAAAATTTGTAAGAATACCTTAAACCTTTTTAAAAGTATCCTCATACTATCGGATTGCAGAAGGGTTTAAATCAACAAATATTTTTGCATGTGTACATGGACTAAGTGGTCACACCACAGTCTTAATAATTACTGCATGCTACAGTATATGCTACATATTAAAGATCATTATCTTGGTGTCAACACACATGTATTTTTGATGCCTTCACAAGAGGACAAAACAAATATGAAGATATAATACACGATGTACATAGGATAACTAGCATGCAGGCTGTCACATCATATACAAAAAGGATAAAGATTGCATGCACTTACATTAGTTTAGAAGACTTGCACATCAAGAATTCCAATGGGTAATATTAGCCACAAAATATTACACACATGTCAATTCTTATTTAGTCTCTTCTAATTCTATAGAGAAGGTCAACTACAACTTGTTAGGTAAAGTACTATTTTTTTAGGTCAACACAAGGCTATTATGAACCTCATTCTAATCAAGAGCGACATGTAACTAGAATTTTTATTCGGGTTATCAAAGCACATGATAAAGGGGTAAATCCATAGCTATCTCACGGTATTGAAATATCAAAAATATTATTTTAGGATATATTGTATCCAATTTTTAGGTCATATATTGAGTGCAACTACAAGGTCCAATTCAGACACTATAAATTTGTAGTCCACATAAGTATGTTCAAGTGTAAAATATAGCTCCAAATCAATTGTTCCACTAACAATGCACATATCAAATTTTTCCTATTCCAATACATTATTGCAAATAAGTGCTATCCACTTTTCCAATGATAATTCATTGTGAAAGTGAATTCACATCATTAATCAATTCTTAAACCTTGAATGCAAATACCTACAACCAATTTATAGTTGAGTGTTGGAATCAATCTTATGTGAAATGATCTGCATGGGAATCTACAAGTAACTCTTCCTCACACCCGACCTCCCGAGGTCGTGCCGAGACAGCCGGTGGGGATGGAATATACGTGGGATATAGACAAACTAGTTAGGCAATCTTATGTCTTCGACACGCACTAATGGAATCTGTGAATCTAAGGCAAAGAAGGCCCTCCTAACCTGAACTGGTGTGATAGATCATCGGCAAGGATGACTGCTCGAAGGCTCCAATCAATATCGAGCTCTGGCATGATCCGATCTATAGGTTGTGGGATACGTGGAAAATGACCTAGGTGTTTCGTGTATATCTCCAAGGTCATGAAAATGGATGGTAAATATAGTGGATTCTATTTTATGGTTGATTCTCTGGTCTAGTCCAGAAATCCTTAGCTTGATTAGCTGCTATGTCTAGTAAGGATAATTGTGTGATAATGATTGGTGGAAGTGGAGAGGATCTAAATACTAATGTGCGTAAGCCAACATCAATGTCTGATTGACTTGTGGCTCGTTGGGTTGTGGGATTTGTGGATCACAACCGTAAGTTCGTGGTTGTTGTGGACCTCCTATGGTCATGTGAAGAATCAAGTCCCTAATCCCTAGTATCCAGTAATCGTATGCCTTTTCAGCCTCTATGTTTAGAACTAGAAGTTGTGCAATCTTCTCAGAGTACCTTACAGGTGTTCTGGCAACTTGAATTCTTAAGCTAGTATCTATGTCAGTGAGAATGTCTCCTGCGTCTGGTTGTGGGACCAAAGGATCACAACCAAACATTTTCTCTCTTTCAAGCCCTTCTACAGTCATGCGGATATTTATCTAGGGTAGTTTGTAGTTTGGCTGATTTGACCAAAATGTGTGTGCTTTGTCGTCTTCTATGTTTAGTCCTCTTAACTATGAGTCAATTTGTTGTAAGTCTGATGTTTTTCGGAAGACTTGGATTCTAAGATTTTGATCTATGTCAGTTATTTCTGTAACAAGATTGGGTTGAGGCACGATTGGCTCAAATATGTATTCTCTGGGCTCCCTAGGTCCCATGATTTTCATGCAAAAGAAAATCAATATAAATCTAACTAAGACATGAAATAAATTAATTATGAAAGATATATCTACACATATATGATTCTTCTATTTTTGTATTTTTGATGAACTATTTGAATAGAATTAAAAGAGCAGCTATTTAATATATCTAGAAATTGACAACTAAACTAATAACAAAATTAAAACAAACAAAGTAGCCGAGTATAGCTACTTGTCTGTGCAATTTGTGAATCTATTCTAAATAATAAAATAACCTGATCTAATCTATTTGAAAGACTCTCGATCCTACCTCAGAAGTGAGGAATGAATCATAGTTTCTCAGAAACTATCAATCCCCACAGCTTCCCTGGCAATATCGAAAGCGATATTAACTGAAATGAAATGATTCACTACTCTATTTGATATGTTTTAACTAGAACTTTGAAAGCTAGAACCTGGATTTTGCAGAACAGTGGCGAATCCGATGGTGTGTGTGACTTTGTCCCCTCAGTGTGATCTCCTCGTTCCTTCGTGCTCACGTGGAATCCAGAAAAGCATGTAATGCTAGAATCAACAGAAGTAGGTATTGGGATAGTGGCAACTTAGGATGCAGACTGAATATAATGTGAGTAGGAGAGGGATAGTGCAAGAGAACAGAGCTTGGCATATGCAATTCTTAGTAGGATTTATTGCGAGTCATACAACATAAAATGCGTCCAGAACCTGAAACTATCCTTTTGAGGAACAAAACCTGCAACTTTAATGGCTTCCTATCTAAAAATGAAACTATCCTATTCTCCAATTGATTGGATGAAATAATGAAGCAAGACTTGCACAAGAAGATCATGTGGCTTTCTAATAGCTAAAAACAAACTAACCATGCATGCAACAAATGAAACTATGAATCCTAAGCAAAAATTGAAAGACTAAACTATTGAAAAAAGAAATTTAGAGGCAAATTTGAGGGGCCATTTGCTTGAAAACAAGCTGGCTATTTATAGCATTTCCATTTACCCAAAGGTGAAAACCAAATTGAACTCTTTTACCATAAACAATGCCAAAACACTATTCACAGGGAACCAAAATCATAAATACAAGCAAAGGTTGAAAAAAGCTGGTAAACGTTGAAAATTTACGTGAGTCGCATTCAAAAGAACTGTTCTGGGAACATGTAAAGGACCACCGCCCTGAGCAGGGTTGTTAAGGACCGCCGCCATGAGCAGGCAGCGGTTCTCACGAGGACCGCAGCCCTGTCAGGGTGGCGGTTTCGTCACTGAAGACCAAAAGCTAGAAAAAAAGGAGGGGAGAAGAGAAAACAAAGCACACAGGAGGCTAAGCGGGGCATGCGGGATGTTAACGTATACTTGGAGAGATTTTCTAGATCCCAAACACCTTGCGAGGAGACCTGTATCATCATTGGGGCATGTGTAACGTTGTTCTTTCTGGTGGTGCAGTACCCTACAATTTTGGGTACGTACATAGCCCCCTCGGAGAAGCATTTTAGCCATGAAGAGGCGTAAAACGGTGGGTCTGAGTATGGCGGTCCAGCAAAATGGGAAGTTAGAGAATTATACCTTACACGTCCGTGTGTCGAAAGTCGAAAGCCAATCCAAATTCCCGCTCACCTGCAAAATGAAAAGAGGACTC
This sequence comes from Taxus chinensis, assembly GCA_019776745.2. Classification (NCBI taxonomy): domain Eukaryota; kingdom Viridiplantae; phylum Streptophyta; class Pinopsida; order Cupressales; family Taxaceae; genus Taxus; species Taxus chinensis. Next base: position 202,300,261 of record CM034157.1, read on the forward strand.
AAGTGCAGATAGATAAAATAAATCCACGAAAATAAAACTAAAATAGTATGAAATGAGGACGTACCATTTGTGCGGGGACAAAACTTACCTGAAAATTGATTCTCCAAACCTGTGAAAAAGGCATTCAAAATGTCAAAACACCATGAAATATATATATAGGGAAAATGGTGGACCCATTTTCCTATTCATTTCTGCACGTGTTGATTTGATAGTATTTTGAGCTCTGGGACCCACGGCTTGTTAAACGGTTTCTCGACGAGAGTATAGTCAAAACATTTCGGACGAGATAGCCTGATCATGCCTCCAGATGGTTCGACCCGCACTTAGATCACAAGTTAGTTTAAAAATCTTAAATTTCACCTGTTTTGTCACTTAAAATGTTAAAACCTTAAAATCTTTGTTGTGGGGGGGTTAGATTTGAAAATGTTAGTTTTAAATGGAAGTCAACTAATAGGGAAAGCTGCCTAATGGGTAGGCTTTGATTTTGGGGTTAAAATGGTTTTTTTTTGTTTTTGAGAGCATTTTTAGGGCTTCTCTGACGTTTGTAATGCTTCGGGACATGACCACTTTTGAATAGGGTGGCGAATTACAACCGCAAGCCCTAAGGTGTTATGGAACTGCCGCTGTTTTCAGGGCATGATGCGGCTTGGATCACAATGAATGTAAAAATGCAACCAAGAAGTCGTTTTTGCATTTTTAATTTTATCTGTTCTTAAAATGATTTTTCAATATCATATTGTAATACTAAAAGCTTCAAGTTTTTCCATGATTTACATTTTTGTTTATACACTTGTTCCTCTTTTTTGTATGCAGATTGAAGGAGGAGTACATTAGATGGAGCCGAGAGAGGGAGTGTGATTGGCTTCCTAGAAGTGTTAGATTGTTTCTATAGGTTGAGCAGGCCACTCTCTAAAGGGCTGGTATTTGCCAATGCATATACTGGGTATTGACACGTTGCACCAATAGTCACATATGTTTGTGACTTATTTTCATACCCTTGGGATGCAGATCTGAACACTTCCCAATTTTAGGATCTAGGGGTGAGTATTGGACCATCACCCTGGAGGATGTTGTACTGCATTTATGGGGTCTGTGATAAATTTGGAGGAAACTCAATTATACAACAGTTCTCGAGCATCAGGTTGTTCACTAGATGGGCCACATTATATGATACGCATTGTCTTACTGGGTCTCTTGAAGAAGGGGATGAGGGTTTAGTAAACTCTCTATTCCTGGCTTGCATCATACAGTGAAAGGAATAGGAATGTCAGGCCATCATGGGCATCCTTGCTTCTCAGATTGATCAAGGGACAAGGGAGGGGACACTGGATCTTATATTGCTACATGTGTGTCGACATTAAAATTTTCCTCCGTAATTTCTATTTTATTAATGTATGTATTAGGAATAGGATGTTGTTAAGTATAATTAGTAGTGGCGTCTAATAGAAGATAACGGCGCCGTCAGTACGGTGCCGCCAATAATGTAGAGTACGGTAACAGTCAAAGTACAATAGGAATGTTGTAAAAAGTAAATATTTGTCGTAAGTGGTCCGGTAATGTTAAAATGTCAAAGTTTGGGTAAGTAGAGAAGTAGGGTCTACATGATTAGGAATTAGAAATATTATATTTGTAATAAGGACAAAGAGTGATGTCATAAATATTTTGTGTATTTTATTTGTGGAAAAGTCTAAAAAGGTGGAACCCATGTGAGATGATAAGGTTTATCTTATCTTAGAAGATAAGCCTACATGTAAAGGCAAGAGTTTAGGCATGGAATATGATTGGCCAGAAGAGATTTCCTATCCTATCTTAGAGATAGGGTGGATAAGCCTGAATTCCTATAAATAAAGAGGCCACCCCCCTCATTTAGCATAGAAGGAAGTAGTGAGAAATATTGTATGAGTAAGTGTGTAAAGGAAGCCATCATTTTGAAGGTGTGTTAAAGAAGCCATTAAGAGGTGTAATTGTGAAGTTTCTCCCATAGTTATTGTTGGAAGGCAAGTGAAGTCAGTAACACTTGAAGTACCTCATGGGTGAGATTGTAACAATTTCATGTTGATATTATAATTTACACTTATATTTCAGATTTATCATCATTCCTTCTTATCATAGTCTATGGTATTCTTGTGTTATGTTTGTTGTTGTGTTTCCAGATTACATCCACCAAACTAAAGGTTGTGCATTAGTAAATAATCATAGCACGAGGAGTTCCTGGTGAAGAATTATCATAGTGCCGGATTGGTGATGACATTTTGGTTCCGTTGCCGGGACCATTCCTCGTTGGTGGATTTTCTGGAGAGATATTCCCACTTAGTCAAAAATCAATTGGAGGGTAACCTTGTTTTTACTGTGCATAGTAGTTACCATGGTAAAGTCACTTTTTACCATGCATAGTATTTACCATGTAACTTTCATTTTTGCTGTGAATAGTATTTACCATAGTAACTTCATTTTTATCGTGAATAGTATTTACCCCAGTAACTTCATTTTTACCGTAAATAGTGTTTACCACAGTAAAGTCAGTTTTTACCGCAGTAAGTCAAGTTTTACCATAGTTTACCGTGGTCATTCCTATTTTACTGTAGAAAGGTGTAAAGTCACTTTCTATTGTAGTGAGTCCAATTATTTGTGCACATAAGTCTTGTTGATTGTACTTGTGAGTTGGTATTTCACTGTGGTTACTTTTGAAAATGGGGAAGATTCCTATTTTTTCAGCTTAATCTAATGAAGATGCTTCCTCTTTCATTCAAGAGTTTAAACGATCTTGTATTTGTAATGGCCTCATAAGAAGGGAACAATGGACTGAATTTTTTCCTACCTTTTTGGATGGTTCAGCACTTAGGTGGTTTGAAACACTAGGTGATAATGTGAAAAACTCATGGGATTTATTAACTGAAAGTTTTCTTGAAGAATTTGGTGAACAACAGAAATATGCAGATCTCATGATCGAGATCACAAAGCTATCCCAAGGAGAGAAGGAGAAGATAAGGGATTATCATGCTCGTGTTCTAGAGCTAAGGAGGAAGCTCGATGCCCAGATCCGGAAGGAAGGATTAGCGGATGGGTTGATGAATGGCGTGGATAATCTCCTCTGTAAGCACTTCATTCTTGGGATGAAGCCAGAGATCAGACAACGAGTGAAGTATGACCACCCAGCTACCATTGAACAAGCAAAGGAGATTGCAAGAAGGCAAGAAGAAAGCATGGAAGAGGAGCCCAAAGAAATTGTTGCTAAAGTAGAGCCTACACCAGCACCTTTGGTCCAGAATCCACAACCACTCTCGGTGAGCACAAATATTTCTCCTAGTACATCTACTGAGTATGAAGATCTGCTCAAGAAGATGGGTCAGTTAACTATTAATCTTCTTCAAGGAAAGGAATTTAGTTCTCAGGGAGGAGATAGAGGTCCAAAAAGAAATATTTCTGAAGTTGTATGTTATGGTTGTTATAAAAAGGGTCATTATAAGTATAATTGTCCAGATAGAGCTTCTACATCTGGTACAAGAGATAATGATAAAGGAAAAGCACCTGTGAATTCTTTTGATGTAGTAGATAAGAGCATAAATAATGAAGTAGATGTGTTTGTAACAAAAAGAAAGAAAGAAAAAGATAACCAAGATGGAAATGATCCTAAGAAGATGAAAGGAGAAACTAGTAAGAAACATAGGAGAAGAAAGTTGGGTGTGCAGGATTTTCTGATTTCACAGGGACAAGGACCATACTCCATCTTAGAAGATCTGTCCAAAAGGCCTGCAAATATTACATATGGTCAACTCTTGGCTATGTCTTCTGAGAAGAGGCGGGAGCTGCGAAGTGGACTCAATGCTCGATGAAGGAAGGAGGTTGAGGTCCCTGTTTTGGAGGCAGAGGCGGATCCCTATGCTCCACAAGCTGAGGTATTATGTAATGGTATTTCAATTCATGATGTCTTAGTTGATGGAGGTGCTGCAGTTAATGTAATGACCGAGTCTGTAATGAATATGTTGGGTTTAAAAATTGATCGCCCCTCAACACTTATGTTAAGGTCATTAAATAAGGGAAAAACTAAACCAGAAGGTGTAGTTTCAAATGTGGCAATATCTGTTATGGGTGTTGTATGTGTGGTAGACTTTCAGGTGATGAAAAATGGTACTGTTGCGTACCCAATGTTGTTGGGAAGACCATGGCTAAGGAGAGTTCATGCAAGAAACTACTGGAATGAAGGCTTCATGACACTTGGACGTGGTAGAGAGAGGGTGAAGATAAACGTGATCCCTCGCATCATAAGGTAGAACCTGTGGATTCAAGTGATGAAACTGATGATTGGACATCCTCTGATTACTCTAGTACCAGTGAAGTGGACACAGAAGATGAAGAAAGTGAGGTTGATGTTTCGGTCATGGATATCCTTCCAGTCACACCGACTCATGACCCCATAAAATTATCTGAAGAAGAAATTGATGATCGTCTCCAACAAATAAAGATTGGTGATGCTGTGATGGAGAGTGAGAAGGAATCCTACCTCCAGCTCTTTCGAAGGTACATACACATATTCACTTTTGATTACAAGGAACTCCGTCAAGTAAGTTGGGTAGAACATTCTATTGAGCTGGTAGATGGTGCTAAGCCCATAAAGCAAATGCCATATAGAATGAATCCTAATTTTTCCAAGACTGTAAAAGAAGAAATAGATAAGTTGCTTGATGCAGGATTCATATTTGCTGTGGAGAATTCAGAATGGGTTTCTCCCATTGTGATCTCAATAAAAAAGAATGGGAAGCTACGCATTTGTGTTGATTATAGGAAGCTCAATAAGGCAACAAAGAAGGATCATTACCCTCTTCCATTCTCAGATCAGATCTTGGACGAAGTAGCTGGCCAGGAGTGCTATAGTTTTGCTGATGGATATAGCGGATACAACCAAGTTCGTATAGCAGAGAAAGATCAGCTGAAGACCACGTTCACCACTCCTTGGGGAACGTTTGCTTATAGAGTTATGCCTTTTGGGTTGTGTAATGCTCCAGCAACGTTCCAGCGCTTGATGAATAGGGTGTTTGAACCCTACATTGGGAACTTCATCAGAGTATTTCTGGATGATTTTTGCATCTATGGGAGCAAGATGGACCACCTGCACCAGATGGAGACAACATTTCAAAGGTTAGATGAAGCACAAGCCTCACTAAACCCTACAAAGTGTGTCTTTGGATGTTCTAAAGGTGTTTTGTTAGGGCATGTTGTATCCAGAGATGGTATTGGTACTGATCCTGATAAAGTTTCAAAAATCAAAGAGTTACCATTTCCTATGAATAGAAGTAAGTTGAGATCATTTTTAGGCCATGTGGGTTACTATAGAAGGTTCATCAAGAATTTCTCAAAGATTGCACAGCCACTAACCCAGTTCTTGAAGAAGGATGTTACTTATGAACCAGGAAATAAGGCGCATGAAGCTTTTGAACAACTGAAGGAAGCCCTGGTGTCTTCACCTGTTTTAAAGAATCCAGATTGGAGCAAGCCATTCATTGTGTATACTGATGCCTCAGATGCAGCACTAGGAAGTACTCTGAGCCAAAAGGATGAAAATGGGAATGATCATCCAGTTTACTTTGGGAGCAGACAAATGAGCAGTGCTGAGGTAAATTATACTGTAACTGAAAAAGAGGCTCTAGCTATCATTTTTGCTGTAAAGAAGTTTAGAAATTACTTGCTAGGGCAGAAATTTATAGTTGTAACAGATCATCAGGCTCTAAAATATATTGTAAATAAGCCTAACCCATCAGGGAGGATAGCAAGATGGATAATTTTGCTACAAGAATTTGAATTTGATATTATAGATAGGCCAGGAAAGAAGCATGTCAATGCAGATGCACTCTCTCGAGCCTATGATGGTTTAGGTTCATCTTGTGATGATGATGATTTCCCAGATGCAACATTGTTATCCCTTGACACAATCCCTAGTGAATACATAGATATTTGGAATTATCTGAATGAATTCAAGTTTCCTGATGGTGCCAATGCAAAGACTAAGAGGAAGATTACTCAAGCCAGTCGTCCATATTCTATTCTGCATGGAGTATTATTTCGAATAGGACCTGATGGACAGTACAAGAGGGCAGTTGGACGTGATCAAGGGAAGGAGCTGATAGAAGAATTCCACAATGGTACATGTGGAGGACACTTCTCTGGACAACTTACAACAAGAAGGATCTTGGATGCAGGTTATCACTGGCCCACTCTTTTTAGAGATTGTTATAATTATTGTAAGACATGTGATATTTGTCAAACACATGGTAACCGTAAGACTTCATCAGCTCCATTATGCCCTATTCTTCCACTTGGTCCCTTTGAAAAGTGGGGAATAGACATTGTAGGTCCACTTCCAACTACCCCATGCCAAAATAAGTATATTGTAGTTGCCACAGATTATTTAACCAAGTGGGTTGAAGCTAGGCCATTGAAAACAACTTCCATGGATGAAGTGGCAAGGTTCATATATGAACGCATTGTCACCAGATTTGGTTGCCCATTAGAAATTGTAACAGATCAAGGAAGCCACTTCATTAATGAGGTGGTAGAAGCCCTAGTCAATAAGTTTTCTATTAAGCACAGGAAGGCAACAACATACAAGCCAAGCACAAATGGACAGGTGGAACGAACAAATTTTGTGTTGTGTCAAATTCTAGCAAAAGATGCAGCCTTGCAGGTACATAAGTGGGATAAAAGGATTCATGCAGCATTGTGGGCATATAGGGCAACATCAAAGTCAGCAACAGGATACTCCCCATTTCAGTTGGCTTATGGCATTGATCCAGTTCTTCCTATTGAGTTTGATATTCCCACTGTGAGAGTTATGAAAAATGAAAGGATGGATGAAAGTGATTCAGTAAAAGAAAGGTTGGTACATCTTCATTTGCTAGAGGAAATGAGGGAAATAGTGAAGGATACAAGCTATAAGAAGAAAATGAAGCAGAAGGAATACTTTGATCAAAAGATCCATTGGTCTCCATTTCATGTGAATGACTTGGTTCTAGTATATGATTCCAGATACAAAAAAAGAAGACAGAGAAAATTTCTTCCAAAATGGATGGGGCCCTACAAAATAGCAGCTGTGCATGAAAATGGTACATATCGACTGGAGGAATTGGATGGCACTCCCATTACGAAATGGGTCAACCACGACAAGTTAAAGATTTTCGAAGCACTTCAGAATGTCCATAGTCTACTCTGAGGACGGAGTAGAAGCTAGGAAGGGGGAAAATGTCGACATTAAAATTTTCCTCCGTAATTTCTATTTTATTAATGTATGTATTAGGAATAGGATGTTGTTAAGTATAATTAGTAGTGGCGTCCAATAGAAGATAATGGTGCCATCAGTACGGTGCCGCCAATAATGTAGAGTACGGTAACAGTCAAAGTACAATAGGAATGTTGTAAAAAGTAAATATTTGTCGTAAGTGGTCCGGTAATGTTAAAATGTCAAAGTTGGGATAAGTAGAGAAGTAGGGTCTACATGATTAGGAATTAGAAATATTATATTTGTAATAAGGACAAAGAGTGATGTCATAAATATTTTGTGTATTTTATTTGTGGAAAAGTCTAAAAAGGTGGAACCCATGTGAGATGATAAGGTTTATCTTATCTTAGAAGATAAGCCTACATGTAAAGGCAAGAGTTTAGGCATGGAATATGATTGGCCAGAAGAGATTTCCTATCCTATCTTAGAGATAGGGTGGATAAGCCTGAATTCCTATAAATAAAGAGGCCACCCCCCTCATTTAGCATAGAAGGAAGTAGTGAGAAATATTGTATGAGTAAGTGTGTAAAGGAAGCCATCATTTTGAAGGTGTGTTAAAGAAGCCATTAAGAGGTGTAATTGTGAAGTTTCTCCCATAGTTATTGTTGGAAGGCAAGTGAAGTCAGTAACACTTGAAGTACCTCATGGGTGAGATTGTAACAATTTCATGTTGATATTATAATTTACACTTATATTTCAGATTTATCATCATTCCTTCTTATCATAGTCTATGGTATTCTTGTGTTATGTTTGTTGTTGTGTTTCCAGATTACATCCACCAAACTAAAGGCTGTGCATTAGTAAATAATCATAGCATGAGGAGTTCCCAGTGAAGAATTATCATAGTGCCGGATTGGTGATGACAGGGGAGGCCACACCCTATCAGGCCATGGCAGGTTTATGGGGCAGAGAGGCTCTTACTTTGACTTCCACCACAGGGCAGCTTGTGGATGGGGAAGGTGGAGATACCCCTGGTCCGAGTGCCTCAGTATTTGGCCTGCCTTACATGGGTATGCTTCCCCCAGTATATAGATCGGTGAGGCCAGAGGAGGTCCTAGAGGCCAGGGTTGATATACTATGGTGTCCCTATTCTAGGAGAGGTAGTACGTGCTCGTAGTGAGGGAGAGCTGGTGCTCCTCAGGCACCCTTGCTTCAGATTTCCGTCGGGAGAGATGACCCCATTGACATAGAATCTGAGTCTGAGGAGTTTACAGGGGGGAGACAGAGGAGAGTTCAAGGCTGAGGTCAGTGAGTGGGGGCTGAGAGGAGGACAGTGATCCTGAGTGGCATGACACTCAGGATATCTTACAGGTAGAGAGGGCGGAGCAGAGTGCAGAGAGGGTGACTCTAGTTTCAGAGGAGCCACTTCCTAGGGCCTTGGTGGAGAGGATGAGTCCGTAGTAGGACGTTATGTTTTCCAGGCATAGGAGGATGCACTAGTTGTGGTGGCATCTGTGGTAGGTGCTGACCCTAGAGATCCATCTTGGAGGCCCGGAGATCCAAGTGAGTTATCATCCTTCCTTTTAATGTTTGTTTTTAGTTATGATTCCTTAGTTATTATCTCTCTTTTTGTTAATCTCTTATTTTTATCTTTTGAGTATTTTCTAATTTGTTTTCTCCTTTTCTTGCAGAGACTGTTGATGAGTGGCGAGACTTGATTCACAGGGGTATGCACCAATACTCTGATGATCCCTATGGAGAAGACCCATGCAAAGTTATCCGTGGATGCAGGGAAGCCTTCAGCAGCCGGTAGACATACTGATGTTTTTTCCCCTATCTGGCATGTGGCCAGGATGGTGTCTACCCTCCATGTTGAGTTAGCAGGGTATAGGACAACTGAGCGCCTGATGAGGAGTCATTCTCATGGTGAGGCTACGCAGCTACTCCTCGGGATCGTGAGCCCTCAGTGCACTCAGAGCGCCGGCGTAGCCAGAGTCCTAGACATGATTGTGCACCTTCAGAGGGATCTCATAGGGATTGAGAGGCCACTTGGCTCTTTAGATTTTTTGTATGATGTATTTTTTGTATTTCCCGGGCTCTTTGAGCATTTTGACCATGCCTAGTGCATGATGGCATTGTATAGGAAACGTTGATTATATATATATATATATATATTATTTTTGGATCAGACTCTTGGTATCTAGTTGACTTGCTTTTTGTTTCATTTCTACATGTAAACTAGATGTATAGAATATTTTATATGCTTTTCAGAATGTATGCAATGGAGAACAAATGATACAAGTGTGCTTTTTTCTTTTTGTATTTCATGATGCTGATATATGATAATGTAGACATAATGTGATTTTGAACTTTAGTTTCTATAAGCAATGTTTGGTACTTCATTTTGTTTTGACAAAATGATGATGATAAACTGGTATGATGAGCAGATGAACTTGCCCCACTCCTAACTCCATGCAACTAGTAAGATGCGAGGGCTCATCACCGAGAGTTAGAAAGGGCACAAGTTATGAAATTTGTTGAATGGATAGTGATGAGGGATAGACAAAGATTTGGCAGAACCAAATTAGGATGCTACAAACCTACTCTACTCAAGTGACTCCATAGTTTTAGAATGCTACTTGCTTTGCGGTTTATCTAGACTTAGATCCGTAGATGGCCACATGGTAGACAAAATCTGGTTTTTAGGGTTTTGAGCTCTCTTGGAATTTTGGACATCTGATTCATTTGTTTTTGACTCAAGATTTCAAAGGTTCATTTGAATTGTTTGCTTATGACCTTCAAGCATTATTTGTCAAGAGGACCCCCTACACCTTGCCCCATGCTACTAGTAAGAAGCGTGGGTTTATCACCATGGACAAGGTACAAACGAGTAAGGGCATTCCCATCCTTTCCAAACCCTACGTCACTAGTAAGAGATGCAAGCTCATCACCGAAGGTTGGTAGGGAAAGGAAATGTGTAAAATACAATTTTCTGTTTGATCTATATTTGATTTATTTATTTGAGCAAAATGTCAGTATGTTCTTATTTCCAAAGAGATATGCATATGAGGGATAGATGTGACACCATGAAGCTTCTAGAACAGACCATAGGCAAGACACCTATCCTAGGAAGAAACCAAAAGTGAGAACAAGTATGCAGACCTTGGTATGGTTACCGTTAAGACTTTGTCATATCTAGCTTTTATTTGATGAAATGATTTGAAAATATTTGATGATATTATGAAAATGAGAGTATGATTGGAATTATGCCAATACCATCAGAAGTTTGTAATGAATTACTTTGAGAATAAGTTCCTTGATCACAAAATTGTACGAAACAAGTGGACAAAATGAACCTAACTACATGAAGATGCAATGTAGATATAATTATACAAATAGTGTTGGTGCTTATGCATAGAATCATTTAAGGTGTAAGGAATTGACAGTTTCACCAAATTCCTCACCTTCTAGTGTACATAAGAGATATGCACCATTTCCATAGTCCTTTCATGACTCGGTATGGGCCCAACCATTTGGGCCGGAATTTCCTTCCTTCGCCGGTCTTTTTATCGATCCGGTTGTCTAGTCTTAGAACTAGATCTCCTTCATATATATCTCGTTCATAGACCTTTTTGTTATACTACCGGCACATCCGGTCAGCATAGACTCTATGTCGTTGTTCAGCATCTAACCTAGCCTCATCTAGGCTTTCTAGTTGAGAGAGACGTGCTTCTCTATAAGTGTCTTCATCCAGAATCCCTTGTAATGAGATATGGAGACTGGGTATTTCAACCTCAAGTGGGAGAACTGCTTCTGCTCCGAATACCAATGAGAAAGGAGTTGCTCCTGTTGGTGTTCTTATTGAGGTTCGGTGGGCCCACAAGGCCGGGTATAACTTTAAATGCCAATCTCATTTATTTTCTTTTACCGTTTTAAGGAGAATAGCTTTTAATGTTTTGTTTGTTGCTTCAGCCTGTCCATTGGCTTGAGGGTAATACAGGGAGGCTGTATGATGGCTTATTTTAAATTTATTGCATAATTCACGAACCTTCATCATTCTTAAAAGAAGTTCCATTATCTGAGATAATGATTTGTGGGACACCGTACCTGCAAATGATCTGGTTCAAAATGAACTTGGCGATCACAGAACCTGGTACAGTGGTAAGAGGCATAGCCTCTACCCATTTGGTAAAATACTCGGTGGCCGTGATTATGAAGTTATGGCCATCTGTAGATGAGGGAGAGAATTTCCCTATCAAATCTAGGCCCCATGTAGAAAAGGGCCATGGAGTTGCGATTGGTTGTAGAGCTTGTGCTGGCATGTGAATCTCGTGGGAAAATTCTTGGCATTTATGACACTTACGTACAAACTCTACTGCGTCATGTTCTAGAGTGGGCCAGAAATAGCCCATCCGATGTATTTTGTGAGTGGTGGCGTGACCACCGAAGTGGCCTCCACATATTCCACTCTGAGATTCATGGAGAATCTTCTTGGATTCTTCTGTGTCAACACATCTTAGAAGCATTCCATCGAAAGCCTTACGATAGAGCACTTGTTCTATAATAACGTATTTAGCTACGATAATGCGTAACCACCTTCTTTGTTGTGGTGTAGCACCTTCTGGATATGCATGGTCCATGATATAATTAATAATATCAGTATACCAAGGACATTCAGAGATGGGAGGTCTAGTTTTGACGTAGTATATGCATTCATCGGGAAAGTCTAGATCTACTAGATCACCTCCATCTAATGGGTTATCAGCTAACCAATCTGCAATGATTTGTCCCTTAACGGACTTCTGATTTACAAATGTTAATTTGAATTCACCCATTAAGGTTATAAAGCATCAGCCTTTTTAGACAAGGACCCTTGCGTGAGGAAAGTTCGTAAATGGTCTGTTTTTACAATGACCCTTGTTTCTTGATTTAGCATGTAATGTCTTAAGCATTTGGTTGTGAAGACTATGGCAAGGCATTCTCACTCTGCTTGTGTATAACATGTCTCATAATCGAGTAATGTTCGGCTAATAAAATAGATCACACGTTCTCTTTGTCATCATCTTCTTGAGTCAACATGCAGGCTAGCGAGACATTGGTGGCTCGTGAATATAAGATTAAAGGGTGGTCAGGCTTAGGAGACATTAGTGTAGGTGGTGACAACAAGAAACACTTAACTGCTTCGAAAGCCTCATTGCAGTCTTCAGTCCAATCGATACTATAATCTTTCTTGAGTAGATTGTTGATTGGATGAATGGAAAAGCTTAAATCTGGGATGAATCTTCGGATTGCACTGAGTTTCCCAAGAAATGACCTGATTCCAGATTCATCTGATGGTGGGATCATTTCAAGAACAACCCAGATTTTGGCTGGGTCTACATCGATCCCTCGTGACGATATAATGTAACCTAGGAGCTTCCCTCCTGTCACACCAAATACACATTTTTCTGGGTTTAGTGTGACTCCATATTCTATTAAACGTGAAAGAATGATGCGGAGCACTTTCGGGTGATCACAATGCTTCTTGGCTTTGGCCAACAAGTCATCTACGTAGGATTCCATGATTTTGTGAATAAGATCATGAAATATATATGTCATTTCCCGCTGGTATGTAGCGCCAGCGTTCTTGAGACCGAATGGCATAACAGCGTAGCAATAGGTTCCCCAAGGAGTTATAAATGTGGTTTTGGCTTGGTCTTGTTCAGATATTCTGATTTGATTGTATCCTGAGAATCCATCCATGAGAGACAAAAGCTCAAACCCAGCTGTTGCGTCAATGATGACGTCAATGGATGGTAATGGGAAGTCATCCTTAGGGCATGCTTTGTTAATGTCTCGGAAATCTATGCAAATGCGTATCTTCCCATTCTTTTTGAGAATGGGAACGATATTAGATATCCACTGAGAATAATCAACTGGCTTGATGAATCCTACTTGGAGGAGTTTCATTACTTCTTCTTTCACCATGAGAGCCACCTTGGGTTTCATTGGTCTTGATTTTTGTTTAATTGGCTTTGCATCTGATTTGGTGATGAGGTTATGTACCGCGATGTGTGGTGCAACCCCTGTCATTTCTTTATAATTAAATGCGAAAGCCTTCTGATGTTCTTTGAGGATTCGAGTGTGTATTTCTATTTCTTCTGGAGTTAACGAAGATCCTAGTTTTAAGATCTTTGGTTCATCCTCCGTTCTGATGTTAATATCAATCGTTTCTTCGATTAAAGAAGCGTTACCTTCTTCAAACTCAGGCGGGGCTGGAGGTAGTTCCAGATCTTCTCCATTCTCTACCGTGTATATGTCGAGTTCTTTTTGTGGGGGAAGCTCTATCATGGGATTCCCAAAGTAGGAAGATGAATGTGGGATTAAGGATAAATCTACCATGTGATGGGTGAGATGTAACGCTGCATAGGTGTTTAAGTAATCAAGAGTAGCTCTATCAATATCAACGTGATCTATGCTAGTAGATTTGTTCTCAGCTATGTTCGTTAAAAGTGGGTTTGACGCTTTCTTCACTAATGGTTCAGTACGAAGGGATACTATGAAATGGGTGTCCTCCAACTCACTGCTTGGAGTGAAACGTGAAGCTGAGGTTGCTATCGAATCTGTGAGAAGATTTTGTTCTCACGGGATTGCTTCAATTGATATGAAGTCAAACTCTTTGCTCAAATCTAATACTGCTGTTTTGTAGAGCTGTAAGTGTTCAGCTCTGGTCTCATACACCTCAGAGACTTGGTTTGCTACTAATTGAGAGTCTCCTAACACCCTGATGTCATTAACACCGAGCCTTTTAGCTAGGATGAGGCCAAGGAGGAGGGCTTCGTATTCAGCGCCATTGTTTGTACATTCAAAGTTTAATTTAAAGGTGAATGGTAAGATCTTTCCTTCGGGTGAAGTAAAGATCACACCTGCCCTAGCCCCATAATGACATCTAGCTCCATTGAAATGGAGAGTCCAATATTTAGTTGGGAAGATGGATGTTGGGACATTTTCTACATCAACTTCTTCAGTTTCGGTTACTTCTACCATGCAGAGATCCTCTGCTGGAAGAGAACCAACACCTAGGGTATATCCCATGCCTACAGAATCAAATGGTAGGAAAATTGGTAGATCTGTTCTAGCAATTCGACAATTTTCACAGTAGTTCCTAATGATATTGTTTCTACAATGTTAGCCTCATCCTTGAGGGCTGGGATATTCTTGACTAGGTTCATAGTTTCTAGTTCTGTTGTAGGTACCAACTTTTCTTCTGGTTTCACGTCGGTTGGTTTATTAAGTTGGTTTGTTGGGAGTTCAAACTCAGAGTGAACGCTGACCTTTTCTTTAAGTCAGCTAGGTGTATATCGAATGGTTTTGGATCACCTTTGGCTACGAATACCTTTCCTAAGTGCAAGAATCTTACTTCTTGGAATAATGTAGAAGGGATTGCCTTCATATGGTGTATCCATGGTCGGCTGAGGATCATATTATAGTTGGTTTCCTGATCTATAATATAAAAATCAGTTAGGATTGTTTTGGGTCCTAAGGTGACTGGTAGTATTATAGTTCCAATTGAAGTGGCTTTAAGGCTATCATAGCCTCTTAGCGTATTCCGAGTCGTGGAACAATTTGTTTCTCCATACCCTAGCTTTTGAAGGAAAGAGAAGGGGACTATGTTAACTGCTACCCCATCATCAACCATTGTGCGTTTAACGTAATTGTTATAAACCCACACTTGCAAATGTAAGGTTGGATCACCTCTGCGTGCAATCTCAGTGTCTGTTGGCATTTTGTTTATTTCGAATATAAACTCGGTATCCCTATCCGGCTGCCCCGGAGGGTGGATATCAAAGTCTATATGGTTTACCTGTGTTTCGGGAGGTGGAGTGATGTTAATTAAATGACCTAAACCTAATGCTTCTAAAAGAGCAGCCCTGTGGGCAGGAGAGTTCTTCAATAAGTCCAAAAAGGAGATGTGAGCGAAGGTCTTTGTTAGGTCATTAATTAAATCATAGGCACCTACAGGTTTTACTAATATTTGTTGGATGTTATCTGCCTCTAGCGGGTAACTTGGATTTGGCTGAGAGGAATACTCTCGTGTCCTTGTTACAGCTTCTACGTGTAGTTCGGTGTCTAACTCCACTAAACTGACTATCTTGGGTCGTGGCTGACTTCCTAATTGTGGTGCAACAGGTGGATTTAGTGAAGTCGAGGCTTCATGATCATTGTTTCCTGCCATTACGCTCTTATTCATCCCATTTGGATTTAATTTGTTGTTATTGTGATTTGGGAGTGGATCGTTGAAGATCTTGAGGGGTGCATTTTGAGGGGAAACTACCCCTGTAAAAGTATTTGGCGCTGGTGATGCAGGATCTGCCAAGAACATATCTATGAAAAGTTGTCTTTGTTCCTCTGGCAACGTTGCATGAACTTATTGTAATCATGGAAATTCTTAGTTTCGTGGCCTTGAATTTTGTGGAAACCACAATACGAAGTTAGGATTGTAATTCCTAGGTTGTTGGTTTGGCACATATTGTGGTCCAAAACTCTGATTAAACCATTGCCTATTAGGATTAAAGTTTTGCGTTTGTTGTCTTTGGTTTTGGTTTTAGTTTTGATATCCAGTTGCGTTTTGTCTTGGACCCTGTGTCTGGATCTACCTTTTTTGTTGTTGTTGTGGATGATTAAAATCCACTGAATTGATTGTTGGGGTAAAGTTGTTTCGTTGATTGTTAATCGGTGGTGGAGTATTTACAACATTGGCCTTTTTAGCTTGGTCAGTTACTCCATCTGTGGTTACGCCGTGATTTTTGTTAAGGATTTTAGGTCCTTGATTGATGTTTGTGGTAGTAGGATAAGTCATAGTATTCTGGCTGGGGGTGATTAGCCTCCCATTTGTTCCATACGTCTTGCGACCGCTATCTATTGCCGCTTGATCTATTCGGAGAGCGCTCTCAAGTACTTCATCGTAAGTCCTTAGTGGGAACTTCTGGACTTCTTCCTTTACCTCTCTACTGAGAGAATGAAGGAATAAATCACATAGTTCCATTTGGTCCATATTTGGAGCACTTGCTGAAGAATAAAGGACTGTACGCCATCTTTGGATGAAGTGAGCAACAGATTCATTGTGTTCTTGTTTAATGTGCAAGAACTCCCTGATTCCTGTTCTCAACAGTTTGTTCATGTCAAATGCCTTGATGAACTCTGAAACGAGTTGTTTAAATGAATGTATGGAAGCTTCAGGTATTCTGTAATACCAATCGAGGGCAATGCCCTCTAACGTTTTGGGAAATATTTTAGCAACAACCCCATCCCAAGGGAGTAGTTCTCGAATAGCTGTGGCATAGGCCTTGATATGTGCATTTGGGTCTCCTTCCCCTTTGTATTTGGGAAAATCGGGAAGAGGTCTTGGAAGCATGATGCTTCGTATAGTGAAGTCTAAGGGTTCTTTCAAATATTCTGAATAAGTCCCTATCGCATAGGTTTCGACCATCGATGGTGCCTGCTGAGGGGGTGGAGGTGGAATGGGTTGTTGATATGGCGTAGCATATGCATTTGCAGGGGTATAAGGAAATCCCTGTGGTTGAGAAAACATGCCAGGAGAGGAGAACACATCTCCCTGTGGTGATTTGGAATACATGTTTAAGTATGAAGGAGTATTGCCTAGGAATGGATTATTTTGTACTAGACCGGGAGGTATCATATTTTCCACTGGAATAGTGTTAAAATGGCGGTTCTAGTTGGCATTTGTTGTGAATACTGAGGAGGCATGCCCAACGTGCCTATTCCTGTGAGGAGGTCTACTTGGCTAGGATGATGTGGAGGATTGGAATTTCCTGCCTGCATGAATTGAGAATTTTGACTTGCTTGAGCAAGCTCTAACCCTCTAACCTTTTCTACTAAAGTTGAGATGACTTCATTGGTGAAGTTACAGTATTTTTCCTTAGTGGCATTTGTTGTATATCCTGAGGTTGTATAGGCATGTGGTACCCCGCTATGAATTGATCATTTCCCTTGCCATGTTTCCCCGAGGGTATTTCCTATAGGTAGTGGCATGGAGGTGTTTTCTTGAAACGAGACCCGGGTTGTGTTTGTAAACTTCCTATAGGTGGGTACATACTCCAAGAGCGTTGTTCATTCTTGGCATAATGCACTGAATCTTCATTATATAAAAATGGATATAGATCTGATTGTCTACTAATTTTTGGTCTAAGCAATACCTGAGGAGATGAACCAGATTCTCCTGTAAACATCATGTTGTTCTGAGCCTGAAGGCTCTGGGTGTTGCGTTTGAGCTAGCTGATCCAACTCCTCTATTTGGAAAGAAGAACTATATCTAGTCCTAGGGGTGAAGTTTGTGTTGACAATTGGTTAGTTGAATAGTTGTCACCCCATGTTGAGAGAGAGGGTGATGGTTGTCTATTCAGTTGATCGTAATATGCCTCAAGACCTAGGAGAGGTCTGCCATATGCATCAAATCCTGACATATTCGGGGGGTATATGAATACCCGCAGAATAATGGGAAAGAGCGAAGGTGGATGGAAGAAAATGAAAACTAAAAGGGGAAAGGTAAAAGTGGAACTGTTTCCTTTTTCACGTCGGTTTCACCAATTGTGTTGGTGAAGCTGATGTGAAGGCTAATGAGGTGGAAAAGATGAAAAGTTTGTTCACGTTGGGTTCACCAATTTTGTACGATGGAAAAGTGACAAGCGAGCATGGGAATCTACAAGTAACTCTTCCTCGCACCCGACCTCCCGAGGTCATGCCGAGACAGCCGGTGGGGATGGACTATACGTGGGATGCAGACAAGCTAGTTAGGCAATCTTATGTCTTCGACACACACTAATGGAATCTGTGAATCTAAGGCAAAGAAGGCCCTCCTAACCTGAACTGGTGTGATAGATCAGTCAGTGAGGATGACTGCTCGAAGGCTCCAATCAATATCGAGCTCTGGCGTGATCCGATCTATAGGTTGTGGGATACGTGGAAAATGACCTGGGATTGTTTCGTGTATATCTCCAGATAGGGTCATAGGATGGATGATGGGTATAGTGGATTCTATGGTTGATTCTCTGGTCTAGTCCAGAAATCCTTAGCTTCGTTAGCTGCTATATCTAACAAGGATAACTGTGTGATGATGATAGGTGGAAGTGGAGTGGATCTAAATACTAATGTGCGTAAGCCAGCGTCAATGTCGGATTGACCTGTGGACTCGTTGGGTTGTGGGATTTGTGGATCACAACCGTAGATTCATGGTTGTTGTGGACCTGCTATGGTCATGTGTGGAATCAGTCCCTAATCCCTAGTATCCAATAGTCGTATGCCTTTTCGGCCTCTATGTTTAGAACTACAAGTTGTGCAATCTTCTCAGAGTACCTTACAGGTGTTCTAGCAACCTGAATTCTTAAGCTAGTGTCTATATCAGTGAGAATGTCTCCTGCGTCTGGCTGTGGGACCAAAGGGTCACAACCGAATGTTTTCTCTCTTTCAAGCCCTTCTACAGTCATGTGGATTTTTATCTAGGGTAATCTGTAGTTTGGCTGGTTTGACCAAAATGTGTGTGCTTGGTCGTCTTCTATGTTTAACCCTCTTAACTGTGAGCTGATCTGTTGTAAGTCTGTTGTTGTTCGGAAGACTTGGATTCTAAGATTCTGATCTATATCAGCTATTGCTGTAACAAGATTGGGTTGAGGCACGATTGGCTCGAATACGTATTCTCTGGGCTCTCTAGGTCCCGTGATTGTCATGCAAAAGAAACAATGTAAATCTAACTGCAACAAAGTAAAATTAACTATGTAAAGTATATCTACAACATATATAACTTCTTTATTTTTGTATTTTTGATGAACTATTTGAATGAAATTGAAAGAGCAATTATTTAAAATATCTAGAAATTGACAACTAAACTAATAACGAAATTAAAACAAACAAAGCAGCCGAGTATAGCTACTTGCCTGTGCAGTTGTAAATCTATTCTAAATAACCAGATAACTGATCTAATCTATTTGAAAGACTCTCGATCCTACCTCAGAAGTGAGGAGTGAATCATAGTTTCTCAGAAACTATCAATCCCCACAGCTTCCCCGGCAATATCGAAAGTGAAATTAACTGAAATGAAATGATTGACTACTCTATTTGATATGTTTTAACTAGAACTTTGAAAGCTTGAACCTGGATTTTGCAGAACAGTGGCGAATCCTGGTTGTGTGTGGCTTTGTCCCCTCAGTATGATCTCCTCATTCCTTCGTGCTCACGTGAATCCTAGAAAAGTGTGTGATGTTAGCATCAACAGAAGTTGGTATTGAAATAAATGGCAGCTTAGGATGTAGACTGAATACAATGCGAGTAGGAGAGGGATAGCGCAAGAGAACAGAGCTTGGCTTATGTAATTCCTAGTGGGATTTATTGCGAGTCATACAACATAAAATGTCCAGAACCTGAAACTATCCTTTTGACGAACAAAACCTGTAACTTTAATGGCTTCCTACTGAAAATCAAACTATCCTACTCCAATGAATTGCATGAAATAGTAACAACACTAGCACAAGAAGATTATGTGGCTTCCTAACAGCTAAACAACACTAACCATGCATACAACAAATGAAACTATGAATCCTAAGCAAAATTGAAAGGCTAAGCTATTGAAATGAGAAATTGAGAGGCAAATTTGAGGGGCCATTTGCTTGAGCACAAGCCAGCTATTTATAGAATTCCCATTTACCCAAAGGTGAAAACCAAATTGAACTCTTTAACCATAAACAATGCAAAAACACTATTCTAGGGAACCAGAATCATAAATACAAGCAAAGGCGGTGAAAAAAGCTGGTAAACATTGAAATTTTTATGTGAGTCGTGTTAAAAAGAGCATTTCTACATGCGTAAAGGAAGAAGCAGGGTGGCAGTTACAGGACCGCCACCCTACCTGAGGGCGGCGGTCACGAGACCGCCACCCAGGCAGGGTGGCGGTTTCGTCACTGAAGACCAAAACGCAAAGAAAAGAGGGGAGAAGAGAAAAACAAAGCACGCAGGGGCTAAGTGGGGCATGGGATGTTAACGCATACTTGGAGAGCTTTTTCTGGATCCCGAACACCTTGCGAGGAGACCTGTATCATCATTGGGGCACATGTAACGTTGTTCGGCGGTATGCAGTACCCTACAATTTTGGGTACGTATAGTAACACAATCCTTTGTTATACTTATAAGAATCCCATAGGTGTAATTGACATTGTTATCTTATGAAGATCCATTTTAACACTAGTGGATGAGTAATTTCAATGATAAAGGAAAACCTTCTTGAGTGTCCTAAGATAGATTAAGGATCGCAACATTTTCCTCCTCATGTTCATTGGTTTTCGCAGTCCAGCATACTTCGGGTCAATTGAAATAAACTAAGTCATAGACAACTTATTTCACACCTAGGATTTCAAGAATTTAAAAGCATGCTTTGTTGAGATATGTACTTATTACTAGAGGAATCACACATGAATCTGCAATTAGGAAATTGTCAACCTATGATAAAATTACAATGTTTTCTAAACCAAACTAACACCTATTATCCTTCAAAGAAAAGTGAATTAAACTAACTAGGGGGAAATCATACTTGATCTTTTGGGGATGACTAGCTTTTTAGACATTAAAAGTATGCAATGAAAGAACTCATTTAATTACCAATACATCTTCCTAAAGTATAAATTCCTGTAGAAGATAATTGGCATTAAAAATTATCAAACCTATGAAGTCATAAATCAGAAGTACAATCAAAATAAAATAGTGGAGGGATTTAAATGATGAAAGAATCATTCACTAAAAGCCATACAAGTCCATTTAGATCTTTCATTACTAATCAAGCTGAAAAAATATAAGTTAAAAGTAGATTGAGTAGGGCTATTCCAGACTAATGAAATTACAAAGACTCTTAATCATATGGAAAAGAAGGTTTATGTAATAACATAAAAAGTATGGTGTACCTTGTGAAGGAGTCTAAAAAGTTGGTCATACCATAAATTCCAATTGGGATAAGCTTGAAAATCCCAAAATTGGGATAAAAAATAAAGTAAAATTTAGACTTGTTAAGACATGCTTAGAATAATTAACAAGTGATTAACAACTCATTGGAATTGGAGATGTTTTAATTAATCAACTAAGATGACCCATTAATAGGCTAGAATAAGCTTGATTAGAAATATTTGGAAAGTTGATTTAGAGATTCATTGATATGATTTTCCAATCCATTTTGAAAGTGATGTTTTAGCCAAAAGAGTCCATGGGTGATATTGCAATTATCACCAATACATTGTTAAAAAGTCTTAATTATCATTATATTAATTACCCATCTTTCAAGTATTTTTTGATAGAACTGGGAATTGTCGTTTTCCATCTAGAACCAAAAGTTGTAGGCTAGTTAATCTACAAAATTCAACCAAGGGAATCATATAAATACCAAAATGTGATCATAATAAAGGACCAAGCTCTTAAGCATCTACTACTATCACTAATGTTGCATTCAAAAGGCATTTTCAAAGAGCATTAAAGTGTCCATCTAGCTTAAAAATTGAGCACTATTTTATGACATACACTTCATAGTTTAGGGGAAGTTATTTTTCCATGCACACATCTATACTTACATATTCTACATCTCCTATTTTTTATTATCTATCAATGCATCTTGCACAAGAGCTCACCTAGTCACCTTATATCAGATTACTTCATACACATACACATCTTGAACTACATATGAGTCTGAAATGTAGTGCTTACACTTGTTTATCTCTTGTAAGTTCACTCAAAGTCAGGTGACCACTCAGGGTCAGTCTGAATCCCCATTTCATATTTTTTTTTTAGGATTTGATGTGTTTTGTGGGTTTTAATGTTCTCATTTATTTTGTAGTTACATTCTTCGGTGATTTTCAAGGTGACATAAATTTGATCAACTAACAAATCACATGATGACATCTATGTGGAAATTAGTAAAAATTAACATCTTGACCATTTTCATAGTTCAAGGTGCACCCAATAGCTATTCTCTGTGATCCTAACACCCCTTCTACCCAGTCAATGCCTCTAGTCCACTTTCTTGACCTCTAAAGTTTGCATCCAATGCTTAAGCAACAGATTGCATACATATTTCACTCCTTCTTTCCATACATTTTTCCCAATCAGAACACTTCGGGATTATTACAAAATCAATCAAGTCATATTCTTATCCTTCATCTTTTCTTAGGGTTTTGATTTAATGCTCAAACTTATTGGCCAACTTAAGGTCATGATCTATATCTTGCATTCTTCAAAATAATGTTGGTACATATCTGGATTTACATCACCTCAATTATCCATATTTGTTAAATCATCATTCCATCATTTCTAAACTCATTCATTAACATCCACCTCTGGGATCTTTTATCAATGATTCATTTCTCTGAGCTATTCACAAAATATTACTCACTGGTATTGAAACCACCATAGGTCAAATTCCCCCCACCTTTCACTTGATGAAGAATACATATTTTGTCAATGTAAATTTACTCCTTATTATAATGGCTCTTTTTATGATCAACCACCATTACATGGTCTTACAATTTGAATGCATTTTCCATTTAGTTTGCGGACCATCTCTATTGATGATATTGATAATACTCTAATAATGGCATGTTACTTGATTATTCTTCATCATCATGGAAAACTTGGGGGGCATCACATTATTCACCCCCTTACAATCTACATTATTATCAATTGTTCATCATCTTATAACATGAATCTCTACTTTACATGATCTAATATCTTTCTAAGCATCTTACAAACATCATTGATACACATTTCATATTCATCATTACCTGATGACCCACTCTTGTGCTACAATTCACACTTGACTATTGAGGGCATCACTACATTCATGAACCTCACATCATACACATTAACATTTCACACTCTTGTGCATTCATGATACATATTTCTAGCATGCACATTCATCACAACACACTTACCTATGATGCACTCTAGTTCCATGGTTCATACTTCAACTTGTTGAGGGTCTAAATCTGAAATGAACCTCACCACACTCATTCTCACTCTTATGCTCTCACTTTATCATTTGATCATATCTTTCTAGCACACAGTTCAAACCATTTCCCGATGACACACTCTTGTTCTATGGTTCATTCTTGACTATTGAGGGGGAGTTTATAAATGAACCTCATCTCATGCATACTCATACACATTCCGCTTGGGGGGAATGCTTCTCCTATCACACTCACTTTGCATTCCATTCCATTCACATTCATAACATGTTGCATATCTTGGTTGCACATTGTTCTTGCTTACTTATACTCACATGTACACTTTGCTTACTATGTTAGTTAGATATTTAGTATGTCATTATCTTTTCTATATACACATGCACATTCACTTTTCCTTCTAGTTATGAATGTAGAACTTTACAATAGATGTTACATGCATCATGGATGTTTAACATTGTACCTCTTACTAGTCCCACAATAGCTCCTCGGGCATCTACTTTCGTACACATATTAGGTGCTATTGTTTCATTTTATAATATTTTCATTATTCTTACTAGCACACTACTATATTGACATACATGATTTGACATAATTTTTATCTTTCTAACATGCTAATGGGTGCTTCATGTGTAACATTTTCTTTGTAGGAACTATTTGCAATACCATGGTTGTCTGATATTTTGGCTTGCTTTATTTTTTTCATTGTATGTCATTATTTGTGGGCTATGCCCTTTGTCTTGTGTGCACATTGTATGATTTTGGCCACTTTGGCCTTGATTGTCTTGTGACATTGTGAGTGATGTCCCATGTTTGAAACCCACTTTTTGTGGTCTACATTGTCTTCTTGCTTGCTAGATTACACTTTGTCTTCTATATGTGTATTTGTCTTGTTTGCACTAACACATGTTTCCTAGCCACTTTGTTTGCATGTGGCTTGGTTTTTACCAAGCACATTACCTCCCCCTACAGGGCATCAATTTCATATCAACATCTGGTCCTCTCCTTTGGGCTGCATCCTCCTAATGAAGTCGCATGCACCCCAAATGAGGGGGGCGTAAATTGGGTGAATCAGTCACCCCATACAGTAGTGTACAGTTATAGTACATATACACAGTACAAGAACAAAATAGAGTATACAGTTCATGAAATGGCCCAGAATCTGACTTGGGTCCTCATCACAACATAGACCAAGCACCCAGATATAAACATGAGCACCTGAGTGCTCCTGACCCTTCCTGGGCACCTATGACTAGGGGGAAGTTACAATATTTTTCTCAGATTAACACAGTTTTACAACAGTTTACACAATATTTTTTTCACAGAACATGCACAGTCCTCCATCAATCAACATGCATTTATATCTCCATTTTTTCTATTTGATTGGATCAAACTAGAAAAAACTATTTGAACAAATTAGGATCACACCATCTGCAGTGGTGTATAAATTTTGGAAGTAGTCAAAGGATGGAGAATAACACTAGACCTTTCTCCCTACACTTCTTCTGTATGAATGGTGTGAGATCACCCAAAAAACTCACATGTGGCATGACATTTCCCAAAAAACTCAATCTTGGCATGAGATCACCCAAAAAACTCATTCTTCTACAACATTTTCAGGATCCTTTCTATCTTTTCACTCATCATGGATCAGGTGCACATGTTCCTTTTCACATTTTTACATATTTTTACACACTTTTTATACATTTGGATCAAATTTTTCATATACACATATTTGACTACTCTTTTTCTCTTCTCTTTTACAGGTCCATCCTTATGGGAAGCAACAGTCACATCATCAAGCATCAAGAGACATCAACAAATAGGTACAACATGACACATACACATATGCTTCCACCCCTAGGGTCACTTCCTCTTCTTTAGCTTCCATGCTTCATTTTTATCACTCCACACTTTTTCTTGTCTCCTTGGCACACTTTTCACCATCGATCTACATGGTTATCAGGTACACATCTCTTATCTACTTTATGTTATCGAGCATTCACTCAACAACATAAAGTGGGGGAAAATGTAGACACTAAATCACACACTTGGGTACATTTCTAGGTCCTAGTCACATACAACTATTCATATGATTCCTAAGTGAGAAAAGTACTAATTGACCACTATCTTTGGCCTCTTTCTTTCTTTCTGGTTTCCTTCTTGGTCTTACACACCCTATTGTTTCCTAGTCTATACTTTCAATACTTTAGCTTTTTTTGAGTCTAGACACCAGCACCCAGCCAAGATGCCAGTGCCCAGGTGCCCTCATCCCCTCTGGGCACCCCCGACCTCTTTGTATCTTTACTCACATCTTTTAGGTCTTTTCTATCCATTGGGAATCTTTTTTTCTTATGGGGTGGACTTTTAGTGGTTAATTAAAAATTCAACCAAGGGAATCATATAAATACAAAGCTATGTGACCATAATAAAGGACCAAGCTCTAAGCATCTATTACTATCACCTAAGGTTGCATCCAAAGGCATTTTCAAGAGCATCAAAGCATCCATCTAGCTATCATTCAAGGGACAAGGGACTGCATTCTTTTGCATACACTTCATAGGAGGGGAAGTTCATTTTTCCATCCACACATCTACTTACATTTCTACATCTAGTTATTTCTCACTATTTTGTGCATCTTACACAAGAGCCACCTAGGGCACGATTCACACACACACACACACACAAGATACATGGAGTCTGAAATGTAGTGCAAGTGCCCAGATAATAAGTTCACTCAGTTGGGTGACTTTGACGGGGTCAGTCTGAATCCCCATTTGCATTTTTATTTTTAGGATTTGATGTGTTTTAGGGTTTTACAGGTTCTCTTTCTCTTTGCAGGTTATAGGTGAACTTTGTGGATCATAGTGCGACACACAGGTGATCAATAGCGAAACAACAAACATCTTGTGACAGTGTAAAATTCAAATACTATCCATTTTCACAGTCACAGGAACCCAGGAGCAATCTTTGACACCTAGGCACCCCTGACCCATTCTAGGCACCCCAGTCCAGGTAGATCCAATGACATTCAACATTTTTTTGGGTTCAGTTGTGATAGTTTCCTCCTCCTGTTTATCAATTTTCCAGCTCGGCACACTTTGGGATTAATTGTGAAATCAACTAAGTACTATCTCTTCTCTTGCACTTAGGGTTTTAAATTTATTTGCTTATTGCTTAGTTCAGATCTATACTTAATTGTTATACCATTGCATTTTGACTCTGTAATTAGGATTTAGCATAATTTCAATATTTGTTAAATCACTAAAGCAATACATCACTCCTAAGCATCTCACCTAGAAAATATATTAAACATCATAAAATTCCCGCCAAAACTATATGGGCTAAGACCAAGTAATACTATAATATGATCTAAACCCATACCATCATGTCTCTCACTCTCCAACAATTGTTTTCTTAATTTGATATATTTTAGGGTCATTTATTATCATATACGTCAGCCTCAAAATATAAAACATAATCCAGCAACAATCTATGGATCTATTTATAACCAGATTATAATTTACTTAAGAATAACTCACCTAACATTATCAAGAACATCTATTGAAAAATATCATTCCCAAAGCACTTAAAGCTCTCCTAAATCTCCCTAAATTAACAACATATTTTTTAAGAGTAACCACTACTCATGTTTAAAACACTCAAACTAGGTTCAATAATATAGATTCCCAATCTATAATGCTCCAAATGTCTTGGAACCAAGTCATAACATAGAACAAGTCAACATGAAACATTACCAAATTTATAATGGAAAAATGGAAGCAATTTAGCATCTAAAGCACAACAAACTATATCAATACCATAAAACATTCGTTTTGATCTATTGTTACACCCAATATTCTTTATATCAAGTGACACAAGGAAATGATAAGGGTTGGCTTATATTTACATATAAAATTACACATACGTTAGGATAACTAAATGGTGTTTTCTCCCACATGTGGGGGGGATGCAATACCTAGATTGGTTCAGCATGGGTTAACTACTAAGGTTAGTACAACTCCACCCATATATAAATTTATCCTTTTGCTATATAAACATATTCACAAAGTGATAACAACAATATATAGTGTGTCCCATCTATAAAAAGGTTGTTACACTGATAATTTGTCACATAGTAGAGAACACTAGTCTATCAAGATATACAATTCATGTTTATAAAATTCCTAACCAGCCAAGAGTCTACAAAATTAACATATTGAGATATGGTTATTTGAGAACATTATAGCCAATAAGTAGTTTGAGCGATAAAAGTATATGATTTTGCATACTTGAGAGGAGGAGGTTATGTAAATAATTTCCAATATGATGAAGGAATTAATTTTAAGTAGCTCTTCCCATACTAGGCCAAAAATTCTACATATTAATAACTATTACTATAGATATACTCATATTGAAATAAGTAATTACATTACCAAAAAATAGAACTTATAATATGATGTAATATTTAACATTTTATCATGAATGTATGCATATGTACATAACTATTAGAGTCCAAACCATTTAAATTTTGTTTGAAGAAATGTAAATCAATGTTTACTATATAGATATGGATTCAAAGGATACAAAATTACCCATTACGTGATTAAAATAAGAATCACAAATTATACCATATTTTCATAATATTTATTTTTTAGGTAAATGTACTTGGTTATTTAGCTACAAGCCTAGATTTCTTGAAGCTTAGGATTTTCCTACATATGTAGTAGATTACTGAAAGTATATAATCCTCATATTATAGAAATACATATTCTAAGTTAATATCATAATGTTATAATGATGTGACTCACAAATGTTCTTGACCAAGCATTATACTTATGCTTGATAGAAGTTCCTATGTCAGATTACTCACCTCAGAACTTGGAACTCAAAATTGAATCCTGTTTTATTAGAAGTCCCAATGAGAAATAACATTGTTTCGTACTATGAAATCGGAGTAAGTACATCTCTTGCTATGTTGACCATCTTCATATTCTAATGAATTAATCATTGATTTCCATCTACTTCTAATAAAATCAATAAACCACTCATTACAAATTTGAGGGAATTGTTCATATAGCTTAGACCTAATCCTCATTATAGTTGATGGGACAAAGATAGTTGGAAGATATCACACACATCTGATATATTTCATCTCAATCCTGATTGGGAGATTCCACCTTATATTGTAGAAAACCGAGGTTGGCTCTCTCCATCCCGTTTTTTACGACTTTGGTGAGTAAAATACATAGTTGGGGGAAATCCATTTTCCTAATATCCCCTTGTGCAGTACATTTTATTAAATAAGAACCAATCAGATGTGCAATGCTATAGGTCCTAAAGAATATTGGAAACATTTCTTCTCATATGAAGAAATACTTAGTGAATTCTCTATGTTAGGCTTTCCTATTGTCACGAGAAGAATCTTATATGAGGATTTCCAATAATTAAATTTCCTATGGGATTCACCATCAACCTTCTACCACTTGGGATATTATTATCTAACCCTATGCAAGTGAAAATTTATGATAATGGATATATATTACTACCGTTATACCTAATTGCTAAGATTCACCATTCCTCATACACAATGGACTCTTGATCAATGTGATACAAATTCCTTATTAGTACCTATAGCAAAGAATTTCTCATAAAGTTTGATTTCATGATCTAGGTGCCCCCTAAATTTTTGAATAGGAAATGAACCTGTCCTTAAACAAAAATTCTTAGAAAGGTAAGAACTATATGCAAGAAACGAGGCCCAACTAGCAAAACAATCATGAATTTTATGGCTAACTCAACTCAGTCCTCGCAACTCGGGACATCCTTGGGACATGCAAATAAACATGTCGAGACCGGATGAATCAGGCTTAGCCAGGACGTGTCTAAAGCATCCTTGGTACACAAATAGACGCGTTGATAACTGATGATCCGAATCTGGCCGATATAAAGTTCACACAAATGAACATGTTAAGGGTAACTGTAACCTGAAAAATACATATGGGCAACTTGTAAAAACCAAAGACAATGGATTCACAGTCAAATGAGTCAAGGCAACCAAGAAAATGCAAAATAGTTGGAGTCTAGAATGCACACGATACCAGCCGTTAGAACCCTAAGCGAGTCAGGAAATTTGATCTAAGCGCTACAATACATCTCAGAATAGTATGTAGATCGGGATGATCTTTATGTTGATTGTGCTAACCGGCCGGTTCAGCTGAAATGGGATATCTCAGGTACTGTGCTTTCAAATGGGACACTTGATACGTGGGTCGCGAAAAGCCTAAGGATGTAAAACAATTAGATTTTATAATACGATGTCATTGGCTATATAACTTTTAGGGATCAAGGAACTTCCCCATTTGGTGCGGTATGCAGAAGAATTCAGATTCCCTTGTCAACCTTGACGTTGCCCTGACAAGGGGATGCGCTTAGCGAAATGCTTGTAGCGGCCTAATGGGTGTAAGCTTAAGTTGAAAAGTTCAACAGTTTGGTCACTGGATGTTTGCAAACTACATAACTATGTTGACTATCATGATTTTCACTTAAATTGCACTTTCTGTAATGAGCACTGGAAGTCCTCTACGCCACAGTGAAAATCTCGATGTACTTATCTCTCTTTCTCTGATGAGGGTAATATATTTGAGTAAGTAGAAATATATTCAGGGCTCCTAGCCTTGGCCTTACATGCTCGTGAACATTCCTCGTCCTGGCTGGGTGACTGGTGTCAACGCCTGCCATGGATAATTCCTTAAAATAGCTGCTTTGTACTCAGACAGTAGCACATACTTCAATGACCATTTCTAGAAAACGAAAAACACACAAAATTGGTACCAAAGGACATTGTTATCTTCAGCCCGATGGCATAGCAATCAAGAAATTCTGCTTAGGAATCAGATATTGATGCTAGTATGTGTTTAAGAAAATATGTACCCAGGGATTCAGAACAATGATTTTGTGTCTACAGTAGCCTTTCTCTATATGTTTCTTTACTGAGGCACGTGACAACATGATTATGACCTGTAATGACGTGCAACACAAGTGGACACGTATCCAAGACGTTCATTTTATAGATTATCAAAACATTTAACAGACCAATCTTAAAGCCTTCCTTACAGATTTGTTGATGGATTCTCGATTTCAAAATGGATATTCCTTTTTGACCTTGATCGACACTCTATTTCAAGTCTTGTCATTAATCTATAGCACCTTGTAGAAAGTGTTGGGATCATTTGTTAAAGTGATGTACTTACGTTCTCTTGGGTAGCAAAGCTCAATTGCCATAAATTGCATAAAATTGTGAAGACCTTAGTGATGTTAGCCAATGGCCCTTATAGTGGTGCCTGTACGTCGGAAAAGTGACAGGTGAGCTTGAGAATCAACAAGTAACTCTTCTGCGTACCCGACCTCCCGAGGTCGTGCCGAGACAGCCGGTGTGGGTAGAATGTGCAGGCAAACTAGTTAGGCAGTCTAATGTCTTCGACACGCACTAATGGTATTTGCGAATCTAAGGCAAAGAAGGCCCTTCTAACTTGGACTGGTGTGATAGATCGATCAGCGAGGATGACTGCTCGAAGGCTCCAATCAATATCGAGCTCTGGCGTGATTCGATCTATGGGTTGTGGGATGCGTGGAAAATGACCCGGGATGGTTTCGTGTATTTCTCCTGATAGGGTCATATGGTGGATATAGTCAACTCTATGGACGATTCTCTGGCCTAGTCCAAAATTCTCTAGTTTCGTTGGTTATTGTGTCTAGTAGGGATAACTGTTGAATGATGAGAGGTGGAATCGGAGTAGACTGAAATACTAATTTACGTAGGCCAGTGTCTATGTCTAATTCTCTTATGGACTCGTTAGGCTGTGGGATCTGTGGATCACAACCATAGACTCTTGGTTGTTGCGGTCCCGTTATGGTCATACGGGAGATCAAGTTCTGATTCCTAGTATCCAGTAGTCGTAAGCTTTTTCAGCTTCTATGTTTAGAACCAACAGTTGTGCGATCTTCTCAGAATACCTTACAGGTGTTATCGCAACTTGGATTCTTAAGCTGGTATCTATATCTACTAGGGTGTCTCCAGCGTCTGGCTGTGGAACTAAAGGATCACACCCGAATGTTTGTTCTCTTTCGAGCCCTTCTACAGTCATGTGGGTATTTTCTAGGGTAATCTGTAGTTTGGCTGATTTGACCAAAACAGATGTGCTTGGTCGTCTTCGATGTTTAACCCTCTCAACTGTGCCCTGATCTGTTGGAAGTCTGTTGTTGTTTGGAAGACTTGTATCCTAAGGTTTTGGTCAATATCAGTTATTGCCACTACGGTATTGGGCTGGGGCACAATTGGCTCGAAAATGTATTCCCTGGGCTCCCTAGGTCCCGTAATTGTCATGCAAAAGCAGTAATGAAACAAACTATAATAAAGTAAAATCTAAGTGCACTTCTAGCATATATAATTTCTTTTTGTATTTTCTGGCAATTTATAAGAAAGCAGCTATTTAAAATATTTAGAATTGACAACTAAACTAACAACGTAAAACAAACAAAATAGCCGAGTGTAGCTATTTGTCTGTGCAATTTTGTATATCTATTCTAAACAACGAAATAACTAATCTATCTGCAAGATTCTCGATCCTACCTCAGAAGTGAGGAATGAATCATAGTTTCTCAGAAACTATCAATCCCCACAACCTCCCTGGCAATATCGAGAATAGAAATAACTGAAATAAAATGATTAACTACTTTATTTGATAAGTTCTAACTAAAACTTTGAAAGATGGAACCTGGATTTCGCAGAACAGTGGCGAATCCGACGGTGTGTGTGTTCTTGTCCCCTCAGTATGATCTCTTCGTTCTTTGTGCTCACGTGAATCCAGAAAAGCGTGGAATGCTTGCATCAACAGGAATAGATATTTGGATCAATGGACAGCCTTCAGAATGCAGACAGAATAGAATGCGGATAGGAGAGGGATAGCGCAAGAGTACAGAGCTTGGCCTATGCAATTCCTAGCGGGGTCTACTGCGAATCATGCAACAAAAGCGTCCAGAACCTGAAACTAGTCTGTATGAAGAGCAAAACCTGCAACTTTAATGGCTGCCTAGACTATTCTACTCCAAAACAATAATACTGTTTGCACAAGTTGGATCTGTGGCTTACCAACAGCAACACAAAGCTAAAACAAACCTGCAACAAACTATGCTACCAATCCTAAGCAAACTAAAGGGACATAGCACTGAAAACATGAAAGTTGGAGTGAAAATGGTGGCCCAAATAATGTTTGCACTTGCACAAGTTGGATATGTGGCTTACCAGCTGCAACACAATACTAACCAAAGCACTCAATGAGAAAACTAAGAATCCTTAAGCAAAGGAAAACTAAAACTGCTGTAACAAGAAATTCAAAAGCAAACTTTGGAGCAAAATTCAGGGGCCATTTGCATGTGCACAAACCATGCATTTATAGGAATCCAAACATCCAAAAATCAAATCCAAACTGAACTCCTAAACATTAAACAAAAGAAAAACACTATTCCAGGGGACCAAAAACATTAATGCATGCTCAAGTCGGCAAGAAAAGCTGGTGAGTCGTGATATTTCACGCGGGTCGCGTCAAAAGAGCGTTCTGGAAAACGCGCACAGGACCGCCGCCCTGCTCAGGGCGGCGGTTACAGGACCGCCGCCCCGGTCACGAGACCGTTCAGGGCGGCGGTTTCGTCACTGAAGACCAAAAAGCCAAGAAAAGAGGGAAAAATAGGGAAAACAAAGCACGCGGGGGCTAAGCGGGGCATGCGGGATGTTAACGCATATCTGTAAAGCTTTTCTGGATCCCGAACACCTTGCGAAGAGACCTGTATCATCATTGGGGCACTTATTACACCGTTCCGCAGTACAGTACCTTACAATTTTGGGTACGTACATATTGCCCCCTCGGAGAAGCGTTTTAGCCATGAAGAGGCGTAAAACGGTGGGTCCGAGTATGGCCGTCCCGAAATGGGAAGTTAGAAGTTATACCTTACACGCCCGTGTGTTGAAATGACGCCGTCCAAAATTCCCGCTACCTGCGAAATGAAAAGAGAACTCAAATGCAGATAGATACAATAATTTGGAAAATAAACGTTAAAATAATAGAGAAAGAGGACGTACCATTTGTGCGAGGATAGAAACTTACCTCCGTCGGCGCTCCGAACCTGTGAAAAAGATATTTAAAACGAATCGGGGCGTTATATATATGAAAGTGGGCCCATTTTCCTATTCATTTGCGCGAGTCGATTTGGTTGATTTCGAGCTCTGGGACCCACGGTGACGGTTTCTCACGCGAGTAGAGTCAAAACGTCCGCAGTGAGATAGAGATCATGCCTCCACGTGCGGAACGCCACCCCGCGAGATCACAGGTTGGTTTTCTTCAATTTTGTGTTTTTCCCCCTTCTGATTTGAAATGTTAAATTCTTTGCAATGGGGGGGTTATTTTCGAAAATGTTTGGTTTAAAGGGTCCATCTAGGGGGGGCGCCTACTGGGTAGGCCCCATTTTTGATTAAAATAGTCATTTTTTGCATTTTTTTGGGCTTTTTAAGCCCAAAAACCCGCGCGGGTTTTCGGACCGCGACCGCCGCCCTGGACAGGGCGGCGGTTACACGACCGCCGCCCTGTACAGGGCGGCGGTCACGAGACCGCCGCCTTTAAGGCGGCGGTTACAAAACCGCCCCCCTGCTCAGGGCGGCGGTTCTGAACAGAATGCAAAAGAACCTATTTTGAAAGCTTGTACTTGTATTTTTAGCATTTGTACGTGTTTTTATGCTTCTCTTGATATTGTTTAGATACTAACTTACTCTTCTTTGTGTGTTTTTGGGTGTATGCAGGCAAAAGAGGAGTACATTAGATGGAGCCGGGAGAGAGAGTGCGACTGGCTGCCCGGGGTATTGGATGCCCTCTCAGCAGATGAGGAGGACACATTGCAGAGGGCCGGCATATTGCGTATATCGCGTGTGCCCCACGTTGCTCCATCCAGTCACATTCTTTGTGACCTATTTTCATATTGGGATGCAGATCGGAACACCTTCCGACTGCCAGGGGTCCGTGGTGAGTGGACCATCACTTTGGAGGATGTTTACCGCATCCTGGGGGTCCCGATTATTGGGAGGAGACTCACACTAGAGACAGCTGGTTCCAGGGCACAGATAGCTCAGTGGGCTGGTTATATGGGGGATGCAGCCATTTCTACGGGGCCGAAGAAGGGAGTGCGAGTCAGATCCATTCCTTCTTTGCCCATCCCTATCTTTCGACAGGCTATTATGGGGATCCTTGCCTCGAGACTCATCGGGGACAAGGGAGGGGACACCTTATTATACTGTTGGGGCCCCATCATTGCACAGATAGAGGGACATGGCCGGAAATACGCCTGGGGCGCGGACATTTTGGGGACCACCTACCATGACTTATACAGGGTGGTCCGATTGCAGGGACAGTCCTTGAGCCACCCCACTCTAGTCATGAGTTGGGTGTATGAGCGCTTCATTCCGTATGGCAGAGGCGTGGAGGTGGCAGATCCCGGGGCGGTGAGGGCAGCCCGATGGTCAGATATGTCAGTGCTCAGAGCACCTCACCAGCCAGTAGCCACCCTTACCACGGCAGACATGGAGGCTACACCGTACCAGCTTATGGCCGGTATATGGGGAGAGGAGACCACGACATTGGTCTCCTGCTCCATCACAGGGCAGCTTATCGATCGTGTGGGACGGGTAGAGGTACATCCCTTCAGCAGGGTTCCTCAGCAGTTTGGCCTCCCATACGCGGCTATGCTTCCTCCAGTAGCACCTGTTTATAGATCAGTCCGAGAGGCTAGAGGGGGGCCTAGAGGCCGTGGTTGGACAGTGGTTACCCCTGGCATTCCTATTACAGCCAGGGGGATAGTTCGGGCCAGAGGGAGAGCTGGTGCGCCTCAGGCACCATTACTTCAGATTGCTGCAGGTCCTGCTCATAGCAGTGACGACCCCATAGATATTGACTCCGATTCTGAGGAGCACACAGAGGGAGGGTCAGAGGAGCAGACGGACGAGAGCGATCCTGAGTGGCATGATACTCAGGACATTCTGCGGGCAGAGAGGGAGGAGCAGAGTGCAGAGAGAGAGACCGTGGCTTCTGAGGAGCCACTCTCCCGAGGCCATGGTGGAGATGATGAGTCCGTTGCGGGGCGCCATGTTGCCCCAACTACAGGAGCAGCCCCTCAGTCAGCAGCGGCATCAGCAGCAGGTGCTGGCCCTGGCGACCCATCTTGGAGGCCTGGTGATCCGAGTAAGTTATCCTCTCCTCCTTTCAATGCTTGTTTGTTTTAGGATTTGTCTTTGAATGTTAACTCTCCTTATATTTGTATTGTGTACACTTTAACCTCTTGCCTAGTTCCTAATTCGTTTTTCTTTCTTTGCTTTGCAGAGACTGTTGATGAGTGGCGGGATCTAATCCGTAGGGTTTGCGTCGATTCTCTGATGATCCCTATGGATAAGACCCGTGCGGAGTTATCTGTGGATGCCGGGGAGCCCTCAGCAGCCGGCAGGCACACTGACGTCTTCGCTCCCGTTTGGCATGTGGCCAAGATGGTGTCAACTCTCCGTACAGAGTTGGCAGGCTATAGGACAGCCGAGCGTCTTATGAGGAGCCGCTCTCATGGCGAGACTACGACTGCCCCTAGGGACCCCGAGCCCTCCGTCCATTCAGAGCGCCAGCGTAGCCGGAGTCCTAGGCGAGGGCGCGCACCTTCAGCGGGATCGCGCAGGGGTTGAGAGGCCACTTGGCTTTCTG
Source organism: Taxus chinensis (assembly GCA_019776745.2). Lineage (NCBI taxonomy): Eukaryota > Viridiplantae > Streptophyta > Pinopsida > Cupressales > Taxaceae > Taxus > Taxus chinensis. Next base: position 202,336,245 of record CM034157.1, read on the forward strand.
TATTTGTATTTAGATTCTTTTGTGTATTACGGGCTCTTTGAGCGTTTTGACCATGCCTAGTGCATGATGGCATTGTATATAAACTTTGATTATTTATATATATGCGTCGGTTTTGGATCAAAACTTGTCATTTGTATTCTACTTTCTTTATTTCCAACTGCTTCGTGTATACTATGATGTATGTATTATATGCTTTCTAGAATGTATGCAATGGAAAACAGATGATGCAAATGTTTGCTTTCTTTTTGTGTTTCATGATGCTGATACATGATTTTGTAGATATATTGTGATCTTAAATCTTAGTTTCTGTGAGCAATTTGGATACCTCATGATTTGTTTTGGCAAAGTGATGAAAATAATCAGTATGATGAACAGATTAACTTGCCCCACTCCTAACTCCACGCAACTAGTAGGATGCGAGGGCTCATCACCAAGAGCCAAGAAGGGCGCAAGTTATGGAATATGGTGAAGTGATAGTGGTGAAAGACAGACGAAGCTTTGGTGGAACCAAATGAAAACTACAAGCTTATTCTACCTGAATGACTTCATAGTTTTGGATGCAACTTGCTTTGCGGTTTATCCAGACTTAGACCCGTAGATGGCCACATAGTAGACAAAATCTGGGTTTTTAGGATTTTTAACTCTCTTGGAATTTTTGAACATCTGATTCATTCGTTATTGACTCAAAGTTTGAATTGATTGTTTATGACCTTTTAACATTTACTTTGTTTAGAGGACCCCCTACACTTTGCCCCATGCTACCTGTAAGAAACATGGGTTTATCACCGTGGGCAAGGCATAGGCGAGTAAGGGCATTTCCATCCTTTCCCAACCCTACGTCACTAGTAAGAGACGCAAGCTCATCACCGAAGGTTGGTGGGGCAAGGAAATGTGTAAAAATAAAATTTTCTGTTTAATCACTTCTTGACTTGTCTATTTGAGTAAAATGTCAGTATATGCTTATTTCCAAAGAGATGTGTATATGGGATAGATGTGACACCATGAAGCTTCTAGAACAGACCATAGGCAAGACACCTATCCTAAGAAGAAATCAAAGCGAGAACAAACTTGCAGATCTTGGTATGGTTACCGTTAGGACTTCGTCATGTCTGATTTTGTTTGATAAAAGATTTTGAGTTGATTGATGATATCGAAGACGGAGAAGTATGATTAAAGAACTTTATGCCAGAAACATCACGAGTTTGAAATAAGTTGCTTTGAGAATAGATTCCCTGATCACAATTTGTGTAAGAACAAGTGGACAAAATGATCCTAATTTGTATGAAAATGCAATGTAGATAGTTATATAGGTAGCGTTAGCTGCTTACGCGTAGAAACGCTTGAGGTGGAGAGAATTGACTGTTTCGCCAAACTCCTCACCTTCTAGCGTGCATAAGAGGTATGCACCATTTCCGTAGTCCTTTGTGACTCGGTACGGGCCCAACCATTTGGGCCGGAATTTCCTTCCTTCGCCGGTCTTCTTGTCGATCCGGCTGTCTAACCTTAGAACTAGGTCACCTTCGTATATGTCACGTTCATAGACCTTCTTGTTGTACTTCCGGCACATCCGGTCGGCATAGACTCTATGTCGTTGTTCAGCATCTAACCTAGTTTCATCTAGGCTTTCTAGTTGGGAAAGACGTGCTTCTTTGTAAGCGTCCTCATCCAGAATCCCTTGTAGTGAAATGCGAAGACTGGGGATTTCAACTTCAAGTGGGAGAACTGCTTCTGACCCAAATACCAATGAGAAAGGAGTTGCTCCTATTGGCGTTCTTATCGAGGTTCGGTGGGCCCACAAGGCCGGATATAACTTTAAATGCCAATCCCGTTTGTTTTCTTTTACCGTTTTAAGGAGAATGGCTTTCAACGTCTTGTTTGTTGCTTCAGCCTGCCCATTGGCTTGGGGATAATATAAGGAAGCCGTATGATGGCTTATTTTGAACTTACTGCATAGCTCACGAACTTCTTCGTTTTTGAAAGAAGTTCCATTATCTGAGATAATGATTTGCGGGATACCGTACCTGCAAATGATTTGGTTCAAAATGAACTTAGCGATTACGGAACCAGGTACAGTTGTAAGAGGCATAGCCTCTACCCATTTAGTGAAATATTCAGTGGCCGTGATTATAAAATTGTGGCCGTCTGTGGATGAGGGAGAGAATTTCCCTATCAAGTCCAGGCCCCATGTAGAAAAGGGCCACGGAGTAGCGATCGGTTGCAAAGCTTGTGCCGGCATGTGGATCTCATGAGAGAACTCCTGACATTTATGACACCTGCGTACAAACTCTATTGTGTCATGTTCTAGAGTGGGCCAGAAATAGCCCATTCGATGTATTTTTCGAGCAGTGGCATGGCCACCGAAGTGGCCTCCACATATACCGCTATGGGATTCATGGAGAATCCTCTTGGACTCTTCTGTGTCAACACACCTTAAGAGCATTCCATCGAATGCTTTCCGATAGAGCACCTGCTCTATAATGACGTATTTAGCTACGATAATGCGTAACCGTCTTCTTTGTTGAGGTGTAGCTCCTTCTGGATACCTATGGTCCATGATATAGCTAATGATATCAGCGTACCAAGGGCACTCAGATATAGCAGGTCGGGTTTCGACGTAGTATACGCATTCATCTGGAAAGTCTAAGTCTACTAAGTCGCCTCCGTCTAGCGGGTTATCAGCTAACCAATCTGCGATGATTTGCCCTTTAACTGACTTTTGGTTTACAAAAGTTAATTCGAACTCTCCCATTAAGGTTATAAAACGTCCAGCTTTTTTGGACAAGGACCCTTGTGTGAGAAAAGTCCGTAAATGGTCCGTCTTTACTATGACCCTTGTCTCTTGATTTAGCATGTAGTGTCTTAGGCGTTTAGTAGCAAAGACTATGGCAAGACATTCTCGCTCTGCTTGTGTATAGCGCGTTTCGTAGTCGAGCAATGTTCGGCTAATGAAATAAATCGCACGCTCTCTTTTGTCATCGTCTTCTTGGGCTAGCATGCAAGCTAACGAAACATCGGTAGCCCGTGAGTACAAAATTAAAGGGCGATCTAGCTTTGGTGGCATTAGCGTAGGCGGTGATAGCAGGAAACGCTTGACTGCATCAAAAGCTTCATTGCAATCTTCAGTCCAATCAATGCTATAGTCCTTCTTGAGTAAATTGTTGATTGGATGAACGGCGAAGCTTAGATCCGGGATAAATCTCCGGATTGCACCCAACTTTCCGAGAAATGATCTGATTCCAGATTCATTCGAGGGTGGGACCATTTCGAGGACAGCCCGAATTTTGGCTGGATCAACATCGATCCCTCGTGACGATATGATGTAACCTAGGAGCTTTCCTCCTGTTACACCGAAGACGCATTTCTCTGGGTTTAGGGTAACTCCATATTCTATTAGGCGTGAAAGGATGATGCGGAGTACTTCAGGATGGTCACAACGCTTCTTGGCCTTAGCCAACAAGTCATCTACGTAGGATTCCACGATTTTATGGATTAAATCGTGAAATATGTATGTCATGGCCCGCTGGTATGTAGCACCGGCGTTCTTGAGACCGAATGGCATAACAGCGTAGCAATAGGTTCCCCAAGGAGTTATAAACGTGGTTTTAGCTTGATCTTGCTCGGATATTTTGATTTGATTGTATCCCGAGAATCCATCCATGAGAGACAAGAGTTCAAAACCTGCTGTTGCATCAACAATAACGTCTATGGATGGTAAAGGGAAGTCGTCCTTAGGGCAAGCTTTGTTGATATCTCGAAAATCTATGCAGATGCGTATCTTTCCATTCTTCTTGAGAACGGGAACGATGTTGGATACCCATTGGGAGTAGTCAACTGGCTTGATGAATCCTACCTGAAGGAGTTTTATTACCTCCTCTTTTACCATGAGGGCTACTTTGGGCTTCATGGGTCTTGATTTTTGTTTAATTGGCTTTGCATCTGATCTAGTGACGAGGTTGTGTACCGCAATGTGGGGTGCGACTCCTGTCATCTCTTTGTAATTAAATGCAAATGCCTTTTGATGTTCTTTGAGAACCTGAGTATGTATTTCCACTTCCTCTGGGGTTAACGAAGAACCTAACTTTAAAATTCTTGGTTCATCTTCCGTTCCGATATTGACATCGATTGTTTCTTCAATTAAAGAGGCATTACCCTCTTCGAACTCAGGTGGTGCCGGAGGTAGATCTATATCATCCCCGTTTTCCACCACGTATATATTAGGCTCTTTTTGTGAGGGAAGATTCATTACAGGATTTCCGAAGTAGGAAGATGAATGCGAGATCAGAGATAAATCTAGCGTGTGATAGGAGAGATGTAGTGCTGCAAAGGCATTTAAGTAATCCAAAGTAGCCGCATCATTTCCAACATGGTCTAGGACGGTAGATTTACTTCCGTTTGAAAGAGGATCCATCATTGTTTTTATTAATGGTTCGTTACGAATGGATACCGTGAAATGAGTATCTTCTAGCTCATTGTTTGGAGTAAAACGTGATGCTGAGGTTGCTATTGAATCGGCGAGAAGATTTTTTTCTCGCGGGATTGCTTCAATGGATATGAAGTTGAACGCCTTGCTTAAATCTAATACAGCGTTTTTGTAAAGTTGCAAGTGTTCGGCTTTAGTTTCATATACCTCTGAAACTTGGTTTGCCACTAATTGCGAGTCTCCTAAAACTCTGATATTATCAATACCAATTCTTTTGGCTAAGGTAAGGCCAAGGAGGAGGGCTTCGTACTCAGCGCTGTTGTTTGTGCATTCAAAGTTTAATTTAAAAGAGAATGGGAGGACCTTCTCTTCGGGCGAGGTAAGAATTATACCTGCCCCCGCTCCATAACGGCATTTAGCTCCATCGAAATGGAGAGTCCAATACTTAGCCGGGAGTATGGATGTAGGTGTATCTGCTGTGTTTGCACACTCTACTTCTACCATACAGAGATCTTCTGCTGGCAAGGAACCAACACCTAGGGAAAATCCGATACCTACTGAATCGAATGGTAAGAACATTGGTGAATCTTGTTCTATCAACTCAACGATCTTCGCAGTAGTCCCTAATGATACTATTTCTTTAGTTTTACCTTTAGGGGTTGGAATTGTTTTGGCTATGTTGGTAGTTTCAAGATCCGTCGTAGGTATCAACTTTTCCTCTGGCTTTGGGTCAGAGGGTTTGTTAAGTTGGTTTGTTGGAAGTTCGAATTCTGAGTGTATACCTGGTCTTTTCTTTAAATCAGCTAGGTGTACGTCAAACGGCTTTGGATCACCTTTGGCTACAAATACCTTTCCCAGATGCAGGAATCTTACTTCTTGAAATAGCGTGGAAGGGATTGCCTTCATGCGGTGTATCCATGGTCGGCCGAGGATCATATTATAGTTAGTTTCCCGATCTATAATATAAAACTCAGTCAGGATTGTTTTAGGTCCTAAGGTGACCGGTAGTATTATAGTTCCTATCGATGTGGCTTTAAGGCTATCGTAGCCTCTCAAGGTATTTCGTGTAGTAGAACAGTTTGTTTCTCCATATCCCAATTTTTGGAGAAAAGAGAAAGGGACTATGTTAACTGCAGCCCCGTCATCAACCATTGCCCGTTTTACATAGTTATTATAAACTTGTACTTGCAAGTGTAGGGCTGGATCGCCTCGGCGTGCGATCTCAGCATCTGTAGGCATTTTACTTATTTCGAATATGAATTCAACATCCCTATCCGCCTGTCCCGGTGGATAAACATCAAAGTCTATATGATTTACTTGCGCTTCTGGTGGTGGAGTGATACTAACTAAATGACCCAAACCTAACGCCTCTAAAAGAGCAGCCCTGTGAGCAGGGGAATTCTTTAGTAAATCAAGGAATGAAATATGCGAGAAGGTTTTTGTTAGATCATTAATTAGATCGTAAGCACCCATAGGTTTTGCTACGGTTTGCTGGATGTTATCTGTTTCCGGCAGGTGGCTTGGACTTGGTTGAGAGAAATACTCTCGTGTTCTCGTAATTGCTTCAACGGGTAATTCGGAGTCTAACTCTACTAATCCAACTACCTTAGGTCGTGGTTGACTTCCTAGTTGTGGCGCGACTAACGGATTTAGCGAGGTTGAGGCCTCGTGATCGTTGTTTCCTGTTATTGCACCTTTGTTTGTTCCAGTTGGTTTCAACCTATCGCTATCATGATTTGGGAGTGGATCATTAAAGATCTTGAGAGGGGCATTCTGAGGGGAAACTGCCCCTGCGAAGGTATTTGCCGTTGGTGACGTAGGATCTGCTAAGAACATATCCATAAAAAATTGTTTTTGTTCATTTGGCAAGCGTTGCATGAATTTGTTGTAATCACGACACGTTCTAGTGTCATGACCCCGAATTTTATGGAAACCACAATAAGAATTGGGGTTGTAATTCCCGTTTTGTTGGTTTGGTGTGTATTGTGGCCTAAAATTCCGATCAAACTGTTGCCTATTAGGACTAAAGTTTTGTTGTTTCTGGTTTTGACTTTGGTTTTGATAACCAAAGGAGTTTTGGCTTGGTCCTTGTATGGGATTTCGCCGTTGTTGTTGTTGTGGATTATTAAAATCCACCGTATTGATCGTCGGGGTAAAATTGTTGTTTCTTTGGTTGTTTGTTTGTGACGGAGTATTAACGACATTTACCCTCTTGGGCTGGTCAGTTACCCCATCTGTTGTTACCCCACGATTTTTGTTAAGGATTTTGGGTCCTTGATTGACGCTTGTGGTGGTTGTAGTATTTTGAGTAGAGGTGATTAACCTCCCGTTTGCTCCATACGTCTTACGGCCACTATCTATCGCTGCTTGATCAATTCGCAGAGCGCTCTCAAGTACCTCGTCATAAGTCCTTAGTGGGAACTTCTGGACTTCTTCCTTCACTTCTCTGCTAAGAGAATGAAGGAATAAATCGCATAGCTCCATCTGATCCATGTTTGGAGCGCTTGCCGAGGAATAAAGGACTGTGCGCCACCTTTGGATGAAATGGGCGACAGACTCGTTATGTTCTTGCTTGATGTGCAAGAACTCCCTGATTCCTGTCCTTAGTAGTTTGTTCATGTCGAAGGCTTTGATGAACTCAGACACGAGTTGTTTGAATGAATGTATGGAAGCTTCGGGTATTCTGTAATACCAATCGAGGGCAATGCCTTCCAGCGTTTTGGGGAATATTTTAGCAACAACCCCATCCCATGGGAGTAATTCACGAATGGCTGTAGCGTAAGCTTTGATATGCGCATTCGGATCTCCTTCTCCTTTGTATTTGGGCAAATCGGGAAGAGGCCTTGGAAGCATAACGCTTCGTAGGGCGAAATCTAAGGGCTCCTTTAAATATTCTGAATAAGTCCCTATCGCATACGTCTCAACCATTGATGGTGCCTGTTGAGGAGGCGGTGGCGGAACGGGTTGTTGATATGGCGTAACGTACGCGTTGGCAGGGGCATAAGGCAATCCCTGCATTTGAGTAAACACGCCGGGGGATGAGTACATATCCCCTTGTGGTGATTTGGAGTACATGTTTAAGTACGAAGGGGTACTATCCAGGAATGGATTGCTCTGTACTGGACCAGGAGGAACAGTGCTAGCGATAGTGGGTCTAGTTGGCACTTGTTGTGAATATTGAGGAGTCATACCTAACGTGCCTACTCCTGTGAGGAGATCTACTTGGCTAGGATGGTATGGAGGATTGGAACTCCCCGTTTGTATGAACGGAGGATTTTGATTTGCTTGAGCAAGTTCTAACCCTCGCACTCTTTCTACTAACGTTGAAATGACTTCATTTGGTGAAGTCACGGTACTTTGCCTGAGTGGCGTTTGTTGTGTACCTTGGTGTTGTATAGGCATGTGATAGCCTGTCATGAACTGATTGCTATCCTGCCAAGTTTCTCCAAGAATATTTCCTGTAGAGATATTTTCTTGAAAATGGGTCTCGGGTTGTACTTGTAAACCTCCTATAGGCGGGTACATACCCCGGGAGCGTTGTTCACTCCTAGGATAAGGTATTGATTGTCCATCGTCTAAGACCAAGTATGGATCTGATTGTCTACTAATAGGCGGTCTGAGTAATACCTGAGGAGATGAAGCAGACTCTCCAGTTAGTGTCATATTGTTCGAGCCTGAAGGCTCTGTTTGTGTTTGAGCAAGTTGCTCCAACCCCTCTGTTTGGAAGGACGAGTTATATCTAGTCCTTGGTGTTTGTGTTGACAATTGATTAGTTGAATAGTTGTCGCCCCACATTGAGAGTGAGGGTGATGACTGCCTATTCTGTTGGGCGTAGTATGCCTCAAGACCCAAGAGGGGTCTGCCGTATGCATCGAATCCCGACATATTCGGGGGGTATATGAATACCCGCAGAATAATGGGAAGGAGCGAAGGTGATTTGGAGAAGATGAAATTTCTCAAAGAGAAGGTGAAAGAATTGCTTGTTTCACGTCGGGTTCACCAATTTTGTACGTCGGAAAAGTGACAGGCGAGCTTGAGAATCAACAAGTAACTCTTCTACGTACCCGACCTCCCGAGGTCGTGCCGAGACAGCCGGTGTGGGTAGAATGTGCAGGCAAACTAGTTAGGCAATCTAATGTCTTCGACACGCACTAATGGTATTTGCGAATCTAAGGCAAAGAAGGCCCTTCTAACTTGGACTGGTGTGATAGATCGATCAGCGAGGATGACTGCTCGAAGGCTCCAATCAATATCGAGCTCTGGCGTGATTCGATCTATGGGTTGTGGGATACGTGGAAAATGACCCGGGATGGTTTCGTGTATTTCTCCTGATAGGGTCATATGGTGAATATAGTCAACTCTATGGACGATTCTCTGGCCTAGTCCAAAATTCTCTAGCTTCGTTAGCTGTTGTGTCTAGTAGGGATAACTGTTGAATGATGATAGGTGGAATCGGAGTAGACTGAAATACTAATTTACGTAGGCCAGTGTCTATGTCTAATTCTCTTATGGATTCGTTAGGCTGTGGGATCTGTGGATCACAACCATAGATTCTTGGTTGTTGCGGTCCTGTTATGGTCATACGGCGAGATCAAGTTCTAATCCCTAGTATCCAGTAATCGTATGCTTTCTCAGCTTCTATGTTTAGAACCAACAGTTGTGCGATCTTCTCAGAATACCTTACAGGTGTTCTCGCAACTTGGATTCTTAAGCTGGTATCTATATCTACTGAGGGTGTCTCCAGCATCTGGCTGTGGAACTAAAGGATCACACCCGAATGTTTGTTCTCTTTCAAGCCCTTCTATAGTCATGTGGATATTTTCTAGGGTAATTTGTAGTTTAGCTGATTTGACCAAAACAGATGTGCTTGGTCGTCTTCGATGTTTAACCCTCTCAACTGTGACCTGATCTGTTGGAAGTCTGTTGTTGTTTGGAAGACTTGTATCCTAAGGTTTTGGTCAATGTCAGTTATTGCTACTACGAGGTATTGGGCTGAGGCACAATTGGCTCGAAAATGTATTCCCTGGGCTCCCTAGGTCCCGTAATTGTCATGCAAAAGCAGTAATGAAACAAACTAAAATAAAGTAAAATCTAAGTACACTTCTAGCATATATAATTTCTTTTTGTATTTTCTGGCAATTTATAAGAAAGCAACTATTTAAAAATATTTAGAATTGACAACTAAAATAACAACGTAAAACAAACAAAATAGCCGAGTGTAGCTATTTGTCTGTGCGATTTCGTATATCTATTCTAAACAACGAAATAACTAATCTATCTGCAAGATTCTCGATCCTACCTCAGAAGTGAGGAATGAATCATAGTTTCTCAGAAACTATCAATCCCCACAACCTCCCTGGCAATATCGAGAATAGAAATAACTGAAATAAAATGATTAACTACGTCATTTGATAAATTCTAACTAAAACTTTGAAAGATGGAACCTGGATTCCGCAGAACAGTGGTGAATCTGATGATGTGTGTGATCTCGTCCCCTCAGTATGATATCCTCGTTCTTTCGTGTTCACGTGGATCCAGAAAAGCGTGTGAATGCTAGCACCGATAGGAGTAGATATTTGGGATCAATGGACCGTCTTTAGAATGCAGACAAAATAGAATGTGAGATAGGAGAGGGATAGCGCAAGAGTACAGAGCTTGGCTTATGCGATTCCTAGCGGGATTTTACTACGAGTCATGCAACATGAAGTGACCAAAACCTGTAACTAACCTATACGAAGAGAAAAACCTGCAACTTTAATGGCTTCCTAAGCTACTCTGTTCCAATGGATTGGATAAAACAACACTGTTTGCACAAGCTGGATAATTGGCTTACCAACAGATGAATAAAGCTAACCAGGGATATAATGAATTGAACTAAGAACTCCAAGACACAATGAAAATTAAATCTACAGTGAAGAGGAACTCAGAGGCAAGCTTTAGACTGGATTTGGATGAAGTAACAGCACTACCTGCACAAGATGGGTATGTGGCTTACCAATAGCTGAGCAATTTAACTAAAGATGCAAGTGAAATCAATCTATGGCTTCTAAACAAGCTAACTAGCTAAAGCACTAAAATGAGGAAACGAGAGCAAAGATCAAACTTCAAAATCCAGCCAAAACTCAGACCAAGTTCAACCCCATTTGCCTGTGCTCAAACCATGCATTTATAGGAATTCAATCACCCAAAAACCAACACCAAATTGAACTCCTAAACAATAAACAAAGGAAAAACACTATTTCAGGGGACCAAAAACATAAATGCATGCTCAAGTCGGCAAGGAAAAGCTGGTGAATCGTGATATTTCACGCGAGTCGCGTCAAAAGAGCATTCTGGAAAACGTGCGCAGGACCGCCGCTTTGAGCAGGGCGGCGGTCACGAGACCGCCGCTCTGCAGGGCGGCGGTTTCGTCACTGAAGATCAAGAGGCCAAGGAAAGAGGGAAAAAGAGGAAAACAAAGGGCGCGGGGGCTAAGCGGGGCATGCGGGATGTTAACGCATACTCCGAGGGCTCTTCCAGATCCCGAACACCTTGCGAGGAGACCTGTATCATCATTGGGGCACTTATTACGCTGTTCCGTATTACAATACCTTACAATTTTGGGTACGTACACAGTTCACACTGCAATGATCCACTTGGACTTCATGTACTGGTAGCCTAAGTATGTGTCATAAGTGTTTGTTTTCCTAAAACTATTGTCTTCATGTTGTTTTGTACATTGAACATGGTCATTCCCAGCGATGTGTCAGGGGACCTCTAGAAAAGAGATTCAATAATTCACTGAAGGATTTCCTCCCTGATAGTTTGTGATGCTATTTTCAGTCAACAACTTGCACGGCACATGTTCCTTTAGATGCCAAGTATTCACCAGATTCAGGGGTACAAACATGGTTGTGTATTCTAGGGTGCATCCAACTTCAGTTCTTCACTCTTAAGTGCGGCAATTCACGAGATGGCCAGACCTCAAAGAGGATCATGCCTGATGCTTCAAATTGACAAATATTTACTCCATGCTACACAATGTTGGAGGACACTTAAGGCATTATTTGGAATCCTCACTGTGTTTATGCATAGCATCCCTGAGATATTCACCAAAAATGTTCATGAAGAAGTTTTGCAAAATCACCCAGGTGCTAAATACTATTGGTACAATAGGATATCGCCCTGAGACCGAAAATTCTTCCATTAAATACTTCACATGTATATGCAGTATGATTTCAACCTTTATCTTGAAAGTCTTAGATATGTCATGACAAAAGAGAGGTTTTGGATCATGTCCTATGATTTCTCTTTCATTTCCATGGTCTTGGAGGATACTTCAAATTGGTCTCTGAACAAGAAAATTAATTCCGGGAAGAGCCTTGCAGGCTATAAAGGTGGTGAGAAAATATTTTGATACATATGTGTTATTAGGCCTTTTGTATATTCGGTTAGCTACTCGATCGCCCAAATTTTATTAAAATTGGGATGAAATCCAATGAATAGAGTAAAGGAAAGTTAGCACATCAAGAGAAAATATTGGCTTCGTCTCCAGCTGTGTAATACCTGAGAAGAGCTTGATTAATCATGTTCAACGTTATCAAAGTGTGGCTAACAAACATGTTTGCACAATAAAATAATCTCACCTCCAATGCGGCTTATAGTGAATTGAGCAACTAAGTGATTGCACACGTGAAGTGAAATGGAACTCGGCTCAAAAGAGTGAGATTTGATGGATACGGTGAATCAAATGGTCGAGTCATGCATGTGAATTTGACGAAAAAGCCTGAAGGCATCGGAGCAATCGGGCATATGTTATCTGTATAGACGAGCCAACATTGATGTAGTTGGGACCTGTTGATCTACCGTCAGTGCCGTCACTAAGGCACATTACGAGGCATGCTAAATTCACAGCTTGAGTAATATTCTTGGATGCAACGGTTCCACTTAGATGGAATACAGATTGTCTACAGGATGCCATCTCGGTCATAGACCAATCTAGTATATCGAAATCGGGCTAGATGCTTTTTACAGGAGGCAATGCTTGGTGGAACAAGCTCACGGTTAGTGCACATGAAACTTGCCACATGTTGCAAAAATTACCTACTTATGAATGATGCAATCGATGTGCTTTTAGCTCTGTTGGATGTTGGAAGAAGAAGATATTGAGGTGAGTTGGATGAATTAGAGTCTCAGAATACATGAAACATCTAGAGTTTTAGCCGGGGGGCTTGAACTACAAGGAAATACCTACAATTGTGGAATACACTTACTCTTACTCCAAGTCGAGCTTGAGGTTGGAGTTGAGAGGATAATACAATACTTGTAATGCAGATAAATGGAAGCTTTGTGCAATCTATAGTATTGTTCTGTGCACTCTCCAAAATTAGCGAGGAGCTCAGCATTCCTAGCTGCAAGAATTTAACATCTTTTGAACTTTTTTGTTGGAGTGAGCTCCTTTTATACAAGCCTTTCTGCTGAAGATATGTTCTTCTGATATTGGTGCTACCCCTGGACGAAATCGACTTCTAATTGGAAACTTGTTCAAATGAAAATTATCGATCTCATTGGCATGCTTCGGGCACTCTAGATATTTTAGACACCTGACAAACAATCTTCAGAATGATGAATCAATCTTTGACATCGAAGACTGATGCATGCTTGATGAACTGAGTTTGAATGAGTGGTCTGACTTTTGGATCGCCAAGTCTGTGCCTAGGAAACATGACATGGAAGTCTTGACAAGTCTAGATATGTTGGGTAAATCACAGAATTTGACACTCGGCCATAATTGATGTGATCATGGTGTTCCCCAAGTTCTTTATGAGGAGTTGGTGCATCTTTCATCAAGGTTAATAAGGAGCTACAACAAATGTGATCATCTTACACGTAAAGAGTTTCAAACTTCACGATGCATTTTTGCTTCTCCTTTCGATCACAGGAGTAACAACAGGTGATCTTCGAGCACTGTTCTTCAACATTTATCAAAACGAAAGCTCATCTGCCAAGTCCAGTTAGGAAATTGAATAATTCAAGGTACCGTAAGGACATGAAAATCATAGTCTCATTAATATTATCAAGTCAACATTCCACGGTAATCCTGGAACAACATGGGAGCTCAAATTACCTCATTCCTTCGATGCTTTGCCCCTACTGAGTCGGTTGTGATCTTTCAAGAGATCTCTTCATCCACGGTATAAATTCTAACCTCCAGCATGGACCTAACAAAGAACTCAAACCATTAGAAGGTCAAGCATTGGCATCTTTTCAAGACTCCTTAAACATGTTGAATATATTCTAATCATGAAATGAGTTTCATTGGCCAAAACTGCTCACCAAAATCAGGTAATTATCACCTCGGTGAAGCATTTCCCCATTCCAAGACATCTGAATTCGGCAAAAAATCTATCATCCTCATCGTCGAGACCTTGGGCTAACTTCCACCTGCATTCATGGACATTCTTGTATATGCTAGCAATTCATATGGCGCCAACATCTCTGGAAATCATTTTCGTACTTCCATCTCCTTGAATTCCATCTTTCAGCCAACAAGGTTCCAGCAACTTGCACAAGTTTCGTTTTGACCAACTACTACTCCACATTTGTGACATACTATTCCTTGTTTGAGGAGTTGGGAACTTCTCATGTCTAGGCGTGTTGACTCCACACGCACTTTCTCAACATGAAATCTTAGCCTTCTAGGAAATTCACCCCATTTATTTGCATAAGGAATGACCAAGTTGACTCAACACAACCTCTGACAATGTTGAAAGAACATTAACTCTCCATTGCCCTATCCATTGCTCAAAATTACCAGGCATATCCCATTGAATCAGGAGATCCAGATGATGATCAATTGCAACACAAAGTTCTTCTTTGCAGGAGTTAAAATATCATGCTCACAACTAATTTATGGGTTGAGACAAGGCTTGTCCAATGGTGTAACAAGCTCTATTGTCGAAATTATTTACAGCGGCTTCATCTACAGGCACTTAGCCTACTCATTATTTGTTGTGTAAATTTTGATTGATATATTGGCGCTAATAGGTGGGATCTCGACAGGGGAAACCTTAAACATATTCCAATCCCCCTATTTCTAGAGGGAATCGGCAGGCAAGAGCCAAGCAAAAAGGCTTGGGCTTCTAACTATCTCACAAGTCTCAAGGATCTTACTTTGCATGAATCTGACTTGGAAGAAATAGATAGCAACACCGTTTCAAAGGTGAGGGTTCAACTAATGCATTACTATCTCTGGAGCTCGGGCTTCAATTCGGTCCAAGTTGGCTTCGGTGAGCTAACCTTCCGAGTTGGGCCATTTTGGTTTTTTCCCTTTAGTGCAAATCCGGTCAACATGGGGCCTGTTAATAATTTAATTGATTTAATATTTTTATTTAAATATTTTAAATAATAATATTTATTATTATTATTTAAATATTCTTTTAATTAATTAAGAAGACTTGGTCAACTAGACATCAAGGATGCATGATGGCACCTTTTTTAGGTAGTTCAATCAAATGTAATAAATGATACATCATGTACCTTCAGTTTAGGAGGGAAAATTTATGACTCCTACTCTCCTCTCTCTCTCAATTTATTCTATAAATGTAAGTTGGAAGCCCATTCCAAAGGGGTTCCAACAAGTGTATTCTAACATATCACACAAGTTGGAAGATTAGACACTTCCAAGCTTCCCCTTCTTTTCACAATCTGTGAATTTGTAGGCTCTCAAGCCTTTCTTCATCAATTGAAGTCGAGAATTTGTTCCAAATTGATAGTGAAAAGAGTCAATTCTGAAAATAAAATAAAAATATCAATTATAGATATGAAAAGAAAATACCTCGTAAACATCTACCTCCGATGGAAAAAATACAAAGCTCGCTCATGAGAGAAGCTGAATACCAATTAAAAGTTCTCATTTCCAGTGTACTGACAAGGTTTTAATGTATAAAATAATTTAGATTCCCATTTCTTTATATTTATGTGAATGTTAAGCTTTCAATTATAAAATTAATATTAGTTTTCCATTCCTTCACGTTTATGTGAACACTGTTAAGGTTTCAATTTAAAAAAAAAAGGTTTCCAAATTCTCTACGTCTATGTGAATACTGTTAAACTTTTAATAAAAAATAATAATAATTTCCCATTTTTAATTTGACAGATATAAATAATTTGAAATTCGTATAGATAAGAGTGCGGGAAAATAAAATCAATTTAATTCCTTCTAGTAGGTTCTAGTTTCCTATTGCCAAACGTCAGCCATTACCGAAGCATGCGTCAGAACACTTGTAAAGTTCAACATATTAAAGACTCGCATCTTCTTCAACAAATAAATAAGTGCAGGAACGCAAAGATGCAAAAAGCTCATTTTGTATTACAGGCATGGACAAGTCTGAAGCGTCTATCCAGAGGTACTAGTTCTGGTATTTCTCTTCTTCTTCATCTTTTCTCATTATATGTTTTCGGTATTTAATCCCAGATAAATTCTCATTTCAGATGGTGGAATGAGAATACAGTAGCAGTAGTAACAGGAGCCAACAAGGGCATCGGCTATGCAATTGTTCGTCAGGTGTTATATTAACAGCAAGAGATGAAGAAAGAGGAAACACTGCAGCCAAGAATCTTAATCAACAAGGCTTTCATAACGTTGTGTTTCATCAGTTGGATGTCAATGATGCCATCAGCGTCCAGGGTTTTGCCGATTGGATGAAAGATCATTATGGGAAACTCAATATCCTAGTATTTTACTTCTCTCTCAAGCATTGAGTATTTTGCCCAAGGGTAGTCAAACAGGTAAAGTTGATTAAAGAGGTATGTAAAAAATTAAATCTAAGAATCTTGAAATCAATATTTATTGATCTATTTCATATAGATACATTTTTTATAATATAATCATTATATTATATTTATTTTTTATTATTGAGTTTTTTTAGGTATAGTTAGATGAATGCCTCATGATTGATATCTCTCTCTCTCTCTCTCTCTATATATATATATAATAATAATAATAATGTTTATGTATTTATTATATATTATTAAGTTGAATTGTTGATCAACTAATAATGTATTATTGACCATTTTTTGGATGAAGTTTTTCATTATTTGATCAACAATTCAATTTGCTAACATTAACCCTATCACAACCTAAATTAAACATCACAATATATTCAATACCTAATAAAATCATAAAATATGTCCCACTCATTGAAGACTTTTGTACCCTTCCCCAATTAATTTCTAGTTTTTCTTCTCTATAATTCAAATTTATTGGTTATAGAGTTGTTCAAACACAATGAATTTTTGGTTATACTTTCTTTCTTTCTTTTTTTTTTGGTTTATAATTCAAAAAAATTGGTTATTAGATTGTTTCAACACAATGAAGTTTTCATTATATTTCTCTAATGGTGTTTTTTTACACAATTCAAAATTATTTTGTAGGAACGTGAGACATGACTCCTTATTCATTGGAGCTCAATACTATATTTGAAGTCAATTAACTTTTTAATATACATGTACGATTATGATTCCCTCTCTTGAATAACACAATCAAGCTATATTATTTATGTTTTAGTATGCTTCAACACCGTTTAGTTATGGAGTTTTTCTCAGCTTTAAATCTAAATAACTTGCTCTGTACACCCTAAAACTTGTTTTCTACAAAGAACATTTTTCACAATCGAGTCCATTTTGTTCACTCAACAAGCCAAGTATTGAGTTTTCGTCGTACCTATAGTGTGTTTAGTAGTTTTATTGCCAATAGGATTCTTAGAGACAAATTTCTTTGTAACTAAATTTTTTTGGTAGTCGTCTTTTTATTTAAAAATAAAAATAAAAAACCATGTTGTCATAATCATGTTGCTATAATAAAAGAAAAGTAACTGCCCCCGCATGTTGCATGCTAATCAATTTTTTAGTAATTAATAATTATTCTTTTTTTTCCCCAGTTATTGTGAAGTTTTTTTGGTACATTTATTGGTTGTTTCTTGGTAACTGTTGTTTAGATTGTCATAGTCGTTTAATTTTTTATTTTTTCTAACCCAATACTCCGTGTTTTCATCTCCAATATTGCATTTTTCCCAACGTCACAAAAAAAAGGTGACGCTTAACTTTTGCGGGAGTCGAGGGACACAAAATTGGGCTGAGTATTGATAAAGAGACGGTTTCACGCAGAGGGAAAGTGAAAGATACAAATCTTGCGGAGACATAAGTGGGATAACAGGAAAGCACAGGTAGTAGTTTCTCTCATAAACAATTGAACCTGCTTCAGATAAAGATACAGATCCAGATCAATCAATTTGTATATAATAAAATGAGGCTTGACATCTTTGAAGTGGGAGATCACTCAAATAACATGGGATGTTGATCACACAGCAAATACCTCTGCAAATTTTGAATGCTAAGCCGAGTCTTAATCTTCCAGGGTATAGGGGATCCCACGACTCTAATGACACTGGTATTGGGAATGTTAAATATGCCCGCAGTTATAACTTTCGTAAAGGCATGTTGTCATAATCCTGGGAAAGGGTTTGTGAGTAATAGCAGAAGTATCTTTACGTGTGTTTGTATAGGGGGAGTCTGTAGTTGAAAAGGGCAAGGGTGTGTGTGGATCCTATTTTTATGTTGATTTCTTACAGATCCAGTGCCATATGACCGGGGAGGTCTGTCCATTATTTGACAAAATGACTGCATGCAAAATGTATGATGAAATTACTACAGGTAACATATCAGGGTATATTTTCTTTATGTTCCTCTCTTTCATGTATGGCCGAAATACTAAATGTTTCAACTGCTATCTTTGGAAATTCTTCATGTTTCATATGGGGTTTCAAAGTAAGAACAAATTCCATATTGTCGTATTTCCTTGATTGTTGATTTATATTGAGCCTAATATTAGCCATGGAAGAAATATAAGAACAATGGTTTAGTTCATTTCCTTCAGTTTTTGAAGTTTTGCTCAGTAGATCTTGTCAAGGTGGAAGGTCTTAGGTAAATGCATAAATCTATCCATCCTTTTACAAGTTCAATTGTTTCCGAAGATTTGATGAATTATTTTAACAATACCAAAAATATGAAGGGTGTTTAAGAAAAAATAGATGAATCTTTAAAGAAACTACATGGAGGCCACATTTTAACTATATAATCAATTGTTTTTTATATATGATAAATTTTCAATTGAGACATTTCATCCCACAATTAAATCACTAAAATTAATATTTTGTGCATGAAATACATTTTTTTTTAAAGAAATTTTAAGATTCATCCAAGTACAAATATTTACATTAGGAATATCCCACATTCAAAAACTGCATGTCAAGTAAGAAAACATTTCAACCAGTAAAAAAATATTTTTTATATGGACAAGACACTACATTATCCATAGAAGGTCATGTGCTAGGCTACATCATAGGGGATTTTACTATTAAATCTAATAATATTGTATTCTATTTAATGCCTTAAATCATGAAAATCTAATTCATTTTATTATAAATTCGGATTAGGGAAAATGTTTGTTATTTATAGTAAAGTTTATTATTGAGGTGTATTTGGCATATAGGATATGCCAAGGGCATGGAAAATGCCACATGCAATTTTTATCCTTGTCTAGATTTTAACTTTTTATCTCTTTTTTTTTTTTTTTCCTAAGATTTATATTGCTTTAAAATTGAGTATCTAACTACCTTTTAATTATATTTTTTGTTAAGTTTTTGACTTCCATATATATATTGAATTTGATATACAACATCTACATATTTTACCAAAAGATTAAAATTTGCATAGGAGGGATTCCTTCCCCACCAAAATTCATCTTCGAAATTTACTCACTTACATTTAGATGTGCCCTACGGCTTCAACCTCAAACATAATCATGGCCCTTAATTCACCATTGTACAAATAATTATAATAGTATTATTTTTTTACAAAATATAATTAATGTATGGAAACTTTGATCCAAGTTTCATCCTTTGATATCAAAGAGGTGGTCTCAATGTTGTAAATAGGAAATTTGTATTGGCAATGTAGAATTAAGTGAATTTCTTCTTACCCCGTGACCAAAGGTGCCCTCATTTTTCAACACAATCCATTTAATATTTTCTTCCTATAATATTTTTAATAACCATGAAAGAACATTAAAACATACAACATTCATATTGTATTGTGGTGTATCACACATCCCATTTGCTTTGAATGAATTTCTAAAATGCATATTTTATACATTTTTGTTATTTTTTTTTGAAAAAAGGACACACAATATATGGTTAATTATTGAATGCACTCTTTAAGTTATGAATATGCCATTTTAGTAGAAGCCCAAATTTCAAAGACGAATGATAACATATATTAAATAGAAAATCAAATTCATGGGTTTACAGAGAAATATCTTACAAGAGCATGCATGTGACAACTTAGTGTTTGATATTTGTATTGAAATTGATCAAAATATTTATTTTGAATGCTCTTTTAGTTCTCTATAATTTTTGTTAAATAAAACCAATTGTAATTAAGGGGCATGTCCAAGATAAGGAAACATTCGGATGTAATGAAATGTAATTAACCAAGGGTGGTATTTGTGGTGTATGATGTTGCAGATGTTGGTGAGAGTACATATTCCGCTCCGCAACATCCATTCAACAATTAGACTGGACTTCCAAAGACTTATATGCATAAACCATGTAGCAAATAACCTAGAATAAATTTAATCTCATAGAATTTGATGATTGTCAGATATGTAGAAAATGGTGTCTTTTAGCAAGGCTTTAAATATTTTGAAATAAATGCTTCCAAGAGATGTGGACTTGTCGATAATTGCATGATATGCACAAAAATGTTTAGTTCATAAGACATTGAAAACTTTTAAGTAAATGCATAAATTAGACTGGACTTCCAAAGACTTATATATGCTATCAGAGTAGACTGAGTACCTCGGCAGGACAAAGAGGCATCATAACTGACTTTCCTACATTTTTCATTGATAATCTGCGACTTCTCCAAAATAATGCTCTTGTTCACATTTGTGGTTTGGGATGTTCAAGGAAATTCTATTTGGCACCTTAGCTGCCTAGAGGCACATTGATGCACATCCGAGCATAGACCAATCTTGATCTTGCCTTCGTGGTTGGGTCTACAACAATGAGCACTCAAGAATGATGTTGTTATGCATGAATAGTTATTTTTCTACATGAAAATTCATTGTCACAAATGAATGAATAAATCCATAGTAGCTACTACTAATTATTTACAATAAAACTGACTTTAGATTTTGATTTAATAAAGTGCATATAAAGTACAATTATTCCCAATGTAATACTTCTTATAATTCTTTGTATATGCCTATCGGCCTCTCACAAGCACCTATAGATTCTTTTGCTAGTATTAGTTTAACTTAGATTCAACAGGAAGTCTTCTCATGCTTCATCACTGGAATTTTTTCAGTGATCATGCATAATCAATATTATTAATAATATGCTTTGTAGTGAGTGAATAATTACCTTAAAATAAGATGAGGAACATAAGAGATGACTCCTTATTCAAAGAAGCTGAAGAGCTAAATGTATGGTTCACCCTCTTGATTAACATAAACAAGCTATTATTTATGACTCGTGATGTTTCAACACCATTTAGTTTTGGATTTTTTCTCAACTTTAAATAGAAATAACTTTCTCGATACACTTGCTTTGTACAAAAATAAAAAACTTTTTCCGTAATGGAGTCCATTTTTTTTTCCTAACACTCCAAAAATAAAAGTTTTTTCTTCTCCCCATAGAGTGTTTATTAGTAGTTTTCTATTAGTTCAGATTTGGAGTTTTCCTACGCTTGATAACTAGAATTTTTCCATATTTAAATCTTTGTAAGATGTCTCTAACAACCTAAATATAGAATTTTTTTTTCTTGCAAAACCACTCGGGTAATCATGATCCAGTGTTGACAACGCAGGTTAATAATGCAGGAGCATCAGGTCTAGTAATCGATTTCGACATTGTGAAGACCAACAAAACCGATCTTATGCAATTATTTGTAAGTCCTTGTAATTCGTTTACTGATTCAAGAATTGATTCAATTTGAGATCTTATAAACTTCTAGACTTTTTAAACTAGCAATCGCACGATGAAGCGTGCAATGTTGACGCCGTAAGGGATGTGAGGGTGTTTTATTTCAAAATGAGGGTTATTATTGGGTCGAGTGTGCAGTATGATGCAGCTAGGGAGTGCAGTATTAAGTGTATGCAGCTGGTTTTCGGGTTGATTAATGTGCATGTTGTTTTTTACGAATGTATTGAAAATCCTTTAGTTCTGAAGTATACGTTGTAGTAGATGTTTTTTTGTGTTGATTCTATTTACAATGTTAAGTA
>CM034157.1:202358487-202394978 GCA_019776745.2 Taxus chinensis
TCTACTCAAGTGCTACAAAGCAGGGTGTGGACCTCATTGATATTGTGAGGGATTCTGGCATAAAAACCTCCTAGAAAAGAGAACCAAGTTGCTGACAAAGCTTGCAGCAGTTGGGCAGCCTTGGGCGTTGGTGAAAGCATTAAAAAAGACAAGGTATAGCCAAACATCCATGTGATTGTGAGGCCTTCAGTGCAGAAACAAATTTAAGTGGAAAGTGTTTGAAATGATCAACAAATCATCATTCTCGTACGAAGAGGCTGAGTTCTACAGCTAAAAAGAAGGAAAAGTGGGAGTAGAAATATGGTGACCAAGTGTACGTTGAGAACCAAACAAACTACCAAAGGGAACTATACTTTGGAGTCCATTTTCAATCCTAATGATCAGTGTAGGAAGGAGAAAGAAAACATCCAAGTTAGAGGGAATATTAGGTGTCCATCTTGGTGGAAGAAGGCAATCATCCTGAGTTGGTAAGTGACAACTGAGCAAGAAAGGTATGAGTTCATACAACTTTGTCAAGAATTCCCTTATGTGTTTGCTTGGAGCTATGAAGATTTGAAAGGTTTCAATCCCAAGTTAGCTCAACACACCATTGAATTAGATCCAAGTACTAAACCCATCAGGAAAAAACAAAGGCCAGTTAATCCACACATGGAGCCTCTCATGAGAAAGGAATTGAATAAATTGATAAAATCAAGAATCATATTCCCTATCAAGCATTCTAGTTGGGTAGCCAACTTGGTTCCAGTTAGAAAGAAGAGTGGGGAAATTAGATTGTGTGTTGACTTTAGATATTTGAATAGAGCATCTCTCAAGGACCATTACCCACTTCCTTCCATGGAGCAGATTTTACAAGTTGTTGCTGGTTCTGAGAGGTTTTCATTACATGATGGCTATTTAGGGTATAATCAGATTATGGTGAAAGAAGAGGATCAGTTCAAGACAGCCTTTACAACCAAATGGGGAACTTATGCATACAGGAAAATACCATTTGGGTTGTCTAACATTGGAGCTACCTTCCAAAGGAGAAATGGACATGGACATTCAAGGATTTGATTAATAAAAATTGGTGCTAATATATCCTAATGATATCACCATTTTTGCAAAAATGAAGCAGACCATCTCTCTCATTTGAGACAAGTTTTCCAAAGGTGCAAAAGATTTGGAGTATCCTTGAATCCTAAAAAGTGTATTTTTCTAGCCCATCAAGGAAAAATCCTTGGCCACATTGTCTCCAAATAAGGATTAGGAAATTAATCCAAGAAGAGTTGAAGCCATAAGAGCACTACCATTTGCCAAGCCACAAGAAGGCCCTTCAAAGTTTCTTAGGAAGAATAAATTTTGTTCATGAGAGATTTGTCCCAAATTTTGTAGCCCTAGTCAAGCCTATCACCAAGATGTTAAAGAAAAGCATGGCTTTCAAATGGACAGCAGAAGGGCAAGGAAAGTTTTGAAACAATCAAAGAAGCCATCTCTCAAGCCCCAACTCTCATTAACCCGGATTTCTCCAAGGATTTCATCCTCTATGCATTTGGGGGTGATGATACTATTTCTACAATTTTGGTACAAGCAGAACAAAGACAATGATGAGCAGTCCAACTACTTTCTTCAGCCAAATCCTGGAGGATTATGAAGTGATATATTCTTTCATTGAAAAGCATGTTCTTGTAGTAATCAGAAGCTTGAAGAAATTCAAAGAATCTAGTTTCAAACAACAAGGTTCAGTTGATGGATTCTCATGTGGGAGTTAAAGACTTCCTCCTCAACAAAGACTTGAATGAAAAGAGAGCAGGTTGGATTACTCATGTCATAGAGTATGACATTGAGATGAAAGTAACCAAAGTGGGTCAAAGGAAAAGGATTGTGTGAGCAGCTGGTCTTGAAGCAAACAAAAGGAAGCATGCAATGAGAAGGAGGCTATTTTGGCATTGCATAGACAGCCATGAGCAAGGAAGCACTCAAAGAAGAGAATGATGGTGTCCTCACTCCTTGCTAGACCTGAAGACATAATGCACTTCCTGAAGCACAGTTCTATGCCCTCCATAGATGAACAAGACCAAAAGAAGACACTTCAGATTGCAGGCTTGTCCCATATGCCCTTATTGATGGTGTTTTGTTCAAAAAAGGACGTGAATGGAGTGCTACTGAGATGCATTGGTACAAATTAGATTCATAGGATGTTGGAAGAGTTCCATGGTGGACCAGCTGGGTGGTCATTTTGCACCTAGAGTGACAGCTCTAAAGATCATGAGGGCTGGCTATTATTGGCCCAAGATTTTCAATGATTGTTATGCATGGATCAAGAGGTGCAAGAATTGTGCCTTCTTCACAGGTAAAGAGAGGCTAGCTGCCCTTCCATTGCATCCAATTTCAATTGACCAGCCATTCATGCAATGGGGTTTGGACTTCATTGGAGTCATTAATCCCAACTCAAGCCAAGGGCATAAATGGATTCTAACAAAAAATTACTTCACCAAGTGGACTGAAGTAGTAGCACTAAAGGAAGCAAATAAATCTAGCATCCTAGATTTCTATGAGGGAATAGAAACTAGATTTGGCATACCTACTACAATAATATAAGATAATGCATTGGCATTCATTGGGTCCAAGGCGATTGAATGGGCTGTTAAGAATGGGATCTACCTAAGTACTTCATCAAACTATTACCCTCAGGGTAATGGCCAGGCTGAATCTACAAACAAGAACTTGTTAAGAATCATTAGGAAGACTCTTGATGAAACATCAGAGATCTTGGCATACTAAATTCTAATCAAGCCTTATGCACTGATAGGATAACTCCTAAAAGATCTACAGGTAACTCCCCATTCAAGATTTTGTTTATGGGAGAGAAACAATTTTTCCCATGTCACTTGAGTTGCCAACATTGGAACTCATGAAACAGTTGGAGTTGTTGGAGTTTGAGCCCATGGAGGTTAGATATACAGAATTGATGGAGCTCCAAGAAGTCAGAAATCAGGCATCCCAAGCAATGGAGAAGGATCAAACCTTGATCAAGAATACCTTTGATAGGAAAGACCAGGAATAGATCTTTCCAAGTTGGAGATCTAGTGTGAAAATGGGATGTAGACAGAGAAAAACTGGGAAAGCATTCGAAAATTGATGCCATCTGGAGTGGCCCATATATGGTCACAAAGTGTAAGGACAGAAATGCCTTCCAATTATCTTCATTGGATGGCGAAGAACTGCAGATTCCAGTCAATGGGATCTACCTAAAGCATTTCTACTGAAGGGAATTCTCCACCTTATAAATATTAGCTAGATTTTCATTCCTCTAAGTGCTTATACACATTGTCTTTGTTGTAGTTTAGCTTTGTTGTCCCTAAGTGCTTTGGCACAAGCTTGTTGTTCCTGTAAATGTGTCTTGCAGGCCTTGCTCCAATCAGGTGATGTGCCTATCCCTCCATCTTCCTCCTTGCAGTGTTCTAGTCAGTTGGGGATAACCAAACATAGAGAATTTGATGACTCCATGCCCAATGGATTGGTTTCATGCAATTGGTAACTTCATCCAGTAGGCAGATGACCCCCTCTGAGTCACCAAAATTGTTATCCAAAATGTACCCCTTTGCTCATTTTGTGGCTAACTCTTTTCATTCTTCCCTCTCTTTCTGCCTCAGTCATAATTTTTTGATTTTCAGGCACTCAAAACTTTTCTAAAAATGACACCATTAGATAGAGCTCTTTCTTAGCTTTCCAGAAAGGTAAAATTTTCCTCCTAACTCCATGTATTTTTGAAGTTATGGCTCGGCAGAGTTTTTGTGGGAAATTTACCCCTGAAAGGCCCGCAGCCGATGAAGATTGTGCCACGTGTCCTTAGGAAGAAAAAGGTGACAGGGGGTTGGAGGAAGACTTGGATTTTTTTACCAAGTGTCTGGAAAAATTTTCAAAAGGGAAGATTTTCGCCTCCACAGGCCCCGCCATGACCAATTGAGATCCCGTGCCACATGTCAAAAGGGGAGAAAATTGAAAATTTTGACGAAGTGTTGGCACATGGAAAATTTTGAAGGAAAGGCCCGCGCCCAATCACATGTTGTTCCATGTGTTCTATGTCATCAGACCGGCGGAGTTGTGGAGGAGAAGTTAGAATTTTAGCGAAGTGCTTTTGCCAAATTTCAAAAGGAAAATTATTGGCCCGCATTTCCTCGCCAACCATTCATGAGCAGGCCACATGTGTCCCCAGGGGCACCCGGAGATGGCGGAAGTGCAGGAGGAAGATTGGAAAATTTTCCCAAAAGTGAATTGTGAAAAAGGAAAAAATGTATCACCTATGGCCCTGTGTCCAATAAGATGCTGCCATGTGTCCTAGATCGGTGGAAGGTGGGGAGAATTTGGGAAATTTTTCCAAAGGAAAAAGAAGGAAATCTCAAGGGAAAAAATTACCCCCCCTAAGCGTGAACTAATGGAAGCCCGCCACGTGTCCACTTAGCGCCAAAAAAATCAAGACAAGCCCGCAAGGAAAATTTGAAGGAGCAAGCCCATAGAAAATCACATTTTACCATGTGTCTGGGTTAAAATATGGATCAAACAGTGATGGAAAATTTTAGGAGGAAACGCCCCGTGCCCAATCAGTACGTGCCACGTGTCCTCAGACCCATCGACTCCCGACGGGGAATTTTTAGGAATTTTTCCAAAGGGAAAATGATGGAAAATGAAGCATTAGAGGCCCGTGACCAATCAAAGCATGCCATGTGGCACCTAGAATGGCGGAGCATGGGGAATTTTTGGAAAATTTTCCAAATGACCAAAAAGTGGAACAATTTAAAAAAAAATTTGCCCGCCAATCCGATTTGGCCTCTGTTTTGCCCTAAAATTTCAAACGGCCATATCTTTCGATACAGAGCTCAGTTTTTCATGTTCTTTATATTAATGGAAATATGGTGAAATTCTCTACAAGATTCCAAGGTCATTTATAACATTTTGATGGAATTTAGAGAGAGAAAATTGAAAAAACTCCTCTGGCACGTGTTCATGGACAGAAATGGCGTTTCAACCACCATTTCTAATGAAGAATGGCTCGCAGTTCTCTCCCAGCATGGCAAAAAATGTCAAGGGGATGGGCCTATAAGGATGCCCATGTTGTTTTAATGCATGTTTTGGGTTAGTGGTTCAAGCTCTCCCATGTTTTCCCTTCGTGTTTCTCTCTCCTGGGGTGGTGGTTTTGCACTATAAAAGCCCGAATTTGGGTTCATTTTTGAAAGAGATTGAACATTTTTTTTCAGTACTGAAAGGCTTCCCTCTTTCTTCCTTTTTGCTACAAGTGATTTTTTGTGGAAATTTTTTACCTTCTCCATGTAATACAGCACCCCTATTTTACCTCTCAGATCACTGTAATGCATTATATCAGTTTTTAATGTTAAAATGTTACAATACAGGCTCTCTGAATGAGTTAAAACCCCTCAATCCTTGTCATATATCTAGCATTCATTTCCTAATCTTTCATTACATCTTGAGCAGTTTGTGCATGCTTGTGCTTTGTTGCATTTCTTGTGGACTGTGTCAATGTATTGTAGAAATTAAGTGTCTCACCATTCCTTTGGTGGCATCACCTCATTAGCATTAGTTTCAGTTTTTGCATTCCCTATCTCTGTCCCCTCTTGGAAATTTAGAGTAGGAACTAGGAATTTCAACCTCTACAACTTGTAAGTGATATATCTGATCAGAGGAGTTGAGGAACCAGCCTCTAATTTGGAGATTCCTCTCCCATTTTTTACAAGTCCCACACTTGGGGAGAGGATTCAATGTTGTGCAAATCACACTGGATGTCCAAGATGTCAAACTAGAAGCCTGATCAACATCTAGAGGGTGCTGCTAATTTGCAACAACAATCACTTCGATGAGGTTATGGGGTTAGATCAATCCTCTAATGAGGAAAGATTCACGGTGATAACACCAAAAGTATAACTATATAGGATCAGGTATGATCTGTCACATATGGAACGGTGTTAACAACAGAGAGGTAGAGGAGAAAACAACCATCACAATCTAAGTTCACCTTTTGCTATTTGGAAAGATAACCATAGATGGAAATAGTTATGGGATATCCCTTGTAGAGTAGATGGCGCATGACCTAGACAGATGGATCATGAATCTGATTTGAAGCTTACACAGAAGGCATTGAACCATAGCTTCTAGAACACTATCATTTGTGTGAAAATGATAGGGAACCCCTCTTGGCCTCATATGAGAGTGTGTTGGTAGAGACGACACTGAGCCACGGGCATGCATCTGAATCTACCTTGCAACCTGGACCTTGCGCTTAGTTTTCCAGTATCTATTACATCCAATAGTGAGAAAGATAATTTGGGAAATAGGGAAGCAAGAGTAAGTCACATACACAAGTACATCAGATTGTGAATGGCCAAACATCTTTGTTGTTGTTTGGAGGTACTTTTTTAGACATGTCATTAGCACAGACATTGAGCTACGTAGAACTTTTGGACTTAATTCTTGGAGTGGTACCTTACAGCAACATAGATTGTAGGAGTTACATTCAGTACCACTATTAGGACATAGGGAATTACATATTTTGGTATGCTTCCAGCAATAGGTGGAGGATCATGGGGTATAGGTGGATGTAAAACTTTTAGATCTAGTGGTTCTTGAGGCATAGGCAACATAGGAGGTTCTAGATTAGGTGGGCAGGGTCCTCACCTCAACCAGAATATCTACATGGAGAAATATCTCCATCTTCTAGATTATAGGGGAATAGAAAATGCTACTAAATAGGTGCACATGTGTGAGATACTGTGGCACACAAAAGGAATTATGGATTTTGATCACAAGGCAAGTCAATTTGTAACTGCATTATAGGGACACGCAAGGCAAGTCACAATGGGCGCTAAGAAGGAGGATGTGGCAGAGGTAGAAGGATACCTTGGGGGATTCAAGGGTTGAGGATATGGTGGTGGAAGAGGTGAGTTTCCTCATGGAAAGTAATTTACATGCATATCTCCTGACCACTATAGACATGAATGTCCTCAGAATATTACCTGTTCTTTTAGTGGAAAGGGATATAGCTACAAGGAATGTTTAGACCTATATGAGCATATTAGAAAGTAGCATAAACAGTAAAATAAGGGCACAAGAGATGGTTAGGATACAACACGATGTGTAAAATAAGTGGATGCCAAAGTTGGCACTATAACTTATGAGGTATTACTTGTGAAGATTACTAACACGTGTTGAAGTTTTGTGCACCAAAGAAGAGTTATAGTAGAAGCCATCCATCACTAAGGAGGATTTTTTTCATGCAAGGTATCCAGATCTTGCATACCAGAAGAAGGTTTAATAGGATACCATGAAGGCACTCAGAAACCTTCAAGGGTAAATATAGTGTTTGAATGAGAAATCACAAAATATGGAACAAAATAAGGCAACAAACATGGTGCAATCGGATATTGATAAGTTGATGGGAGGTATGGAAAATGTTATGTTAGGATAATATCATTTGATTAGTAGGGAGTTGGTTAAATTGAAACACTCCCGAACACAAATATTGAGAATGAACGTCAGGTCTTGCATGCAAATCTTCCACCTCATAGCTTAGATTATGACAAGGAGATCACTCTGATTGCTATTATGGATGGATGGCTCTTGAGTAATATATTATATTGACACCAGGCGTGGAGGTATATTTTCTTACTTTATATGCACGGGTACCAGATGAGGAGACCTCAATTATAGAAACAATATAATGTATTGTTTATGAATAATACAACTAATGCCACTCCCATCGGAGTTTTTAAGATACATCCATTACTATATAAGGGGCCAAGTTTACTAATGAATTTTAGGTTTGAGAACTTGTAGAATAAAATGGTTTCCCAACTCTACTTAGGCACCCTTAGTGTTACACAAATAATGTTGATCTATGATTCAACAAGGGATATATAAGTTTTGAGAACAATGAGGAAAGAGTTATTGTCCCTTTAATAGATGGAAAATATATGCCCTATTTTGAGCATTTGAGTGAAGAACATCTAAATAGGATTTTTGTACACATCATTCCTAAGGAAGGAATCCTCCAATCAAAAGATGCACAGTCTAAACACACGGGGTAGGAGAAAGTTTTGTGAAATATGGAAGACCTATCGGCAAAGAGGTAGAGATAAGAAAGGTGTATTAAGTACAATGAGGTAAGAAAAATGGAGATGCAAGAGTTACAGGATATTTTAGAGTGGATGGCATTGAGGAGAGAGATGCCTCATGAAGGATTTGGAGCTTACAGAGAAGGCGTTGAGCAAGAGCATCTTGAACACCCTCATTTGGGAAAGCATGATAGGGAACCCCTCTTAACGACATATGGGAGTGTGCCAATAAAGATAACCTAAACTACGGGTGGGAATCTAAATCTACCTAGAAACCTAGCCCTTGTGCTTAGTTTTCTAATATCTAGTACATCCAATTGTCAGCAAGGTGATTTGGGAAGTAGGGAAACAAGAGTAAGTCATATAGCAAGTATATATGTGACAGGCCAAATGTATTTATTTTTGTTTGAAGGTACATTTAAAGGTGCATAATACACATAGACTTTGAGTGCGTAGAATTTTGGACTCACTTCTAGGAGTGGTACCACAACGTAGAATGTCAGAGTTAGGTTTAGTTCTACTATTGGGGAAAATGGAATTACATCTTCTGGTCTGCTTCCGGCTATAGGTGAAGGATCAAGGGGTATAGGTGGATCTAAAATTGGTGGATCTAGTGGTTCTGGAGGCATAGGTAACACATGAGGTTATGGATTAGGTAGGAAGGGTCCTCACCTACCCTAGAATATCTACATCTTCAAGAGTATAGGGACATGGAAAATTCTACATAAAAGGTGCACATGTGTGAGATACTTTGGTGCGCAAAAGGAATCATGGATTTTGAGTGCAAATAAAGTCAATTTACAACTACACTACAGGGATGCACATATATTTGGTATAGAAAGTTTGACCCTGATCAAAATTGCGTAGATTATGTAACATTAAAATATGTTTTCTTGAAAGAGTTGTATATCCCTTAGTTTGAGCAGAAGAGTATAAGTGCACTCAAGGATATTAAGCAGGACAGTACTGAGAGTGTCCAGGAGTATGATACTCATTTCAAAACACTTTTGTCTAATATTTCTTATGATATTCATGCAAGACATCTTGTACAATGGTTCCTTGGAGCACTAGTCACACCTTTTAGAAGGGCACTATAACATAAGGCATACACTGATCCACATGAAGCACTTGAAGCCAATTTATATGTTGTGGTAGTTGAAAGTATAGACACTAGAGTCTCCCCATTCTTGGAAGAAGAAATTACAACTATTGAAAATTAGTTGTAGAAACCATCATTACATCCAGCACATGAGACACACACTTGGATTTGGTGTACAAACTATGAAGTGGAAGTGCACACCAAGCATAGTTTTCCCTACAGGTTAGTATGTTAATTATTTCAAGACTATGAGATATATCATCTTAACCATGACGCCAGCCATTGCTCATTATTACAACACGCAGTAAGGAAGAATGTATCTTGCTATTATGCTATAGATATTGGTGTGTGATAGACATGAGTATTAGATGACTCTAAGGGTAAGGGTGAGGACGATGATTGGGATCACAATCAACTATGGTATAATCAAAACAATGGGCACTATGAAGGAGGATATGGCAGAGGTTGAGGATACCATGGTGGATTCAGGAGTTAAGCTCGTGGTGGTGGAAGAGGAGAGTTTCCTCATGGAAATCACTTTACATGCAGATCTCCTAACCACTATAGTTGTGAATGTCCTCATAATATTACCTGTTCTTTTTGTGGAAAGAGTCATAGCTATGAGGAATGCTCATACCTATATCAGCATATTAGAAAGTAGCATAAATAGGAAAACAAGGGTGCAAGGATGGTTAGGATACAACATGGTGTGGAAAATAAGTGGATTCTAAAGTTGGCACGGAAACCTAAGGTATTACCTATGAAGATTAATACATGTGCTGAAATTGTGCACGCCAGAGAAGCATTACAGCAGAATCCTACCATCACTACGGAGGATGTTTTTTATGCAAGTTATCTAGATATTGCACACCAAAAGGAGGTTTATGAGGATACCATAGAGGTAATCAGAAACCTTCAAGGTTAAATACAATGTTTGAAGGAGAAATCAGAAAATATGGAATAGAATAAGGAAGCAAAGACGGTCTAGTCAGATATTGATGACTTAAAGTAGGTATGCAAAAATGTTTCTTTATGATAATATCATTCCATTAATAGGTAGTTGGCTAAAGTGAAACACTCCGTGCACAAATATTGAGAATGGAAATCAGACCCTGCATGTAAATATTCCACCTCGTAGCTTAGATTATGACAAGGAGATCACTCTGAATGTTATTGTGAATGAACGACTCTTGAATACTATAATTATTGTCATAGGATCAATGGTAAATTTTCTTAATTTATATGTATGGGTATAGATGGGGAGACCTCCATTGTAGAAATAATCTAATGTATTTTTTATGTCTAATCATACTAAGGCCACTCCCATCAAATTTTTATAAGATGCATCCATTACTATACAAGGGGCCAAGTTTACAGGGGACTTTGAGGTTTTAGCACTTGTAGAAGTAGATAGTTTCCTAGCTATACTTGGGTGCCCTTGGTGCTACGTAAATAATTTTGACCTACAATTCAACAAGGGATATATAAGTTTTGAGAAAAAGGAGGAAAGAGTTATTATCCCTTTAATAGATGGAAAATATGTGCCCTATTTTGAGCCTTTAAGTGAAGAAAACATGAATAGGATTTATGTACGCATCATTCGGGACCAAGAAGTACTCGAGCCTTCTAAGGAAGGAATCCTCCAATAGGAAGATGCACATTCTAAACATGCAAGGCAGGAGAAAGTTTTGTTAAATATGGAAGACCTAGCAGTAGAGAAGTAGAGAGAAGAAAGGTGTATTAAGTATAATGAGGCATGTGAAAGGGATATGGAAAACCTACGGGATATTGTAGAGAGGATGACATTGAGGAGAGAGATGGATCATGAAGGATTTGCAGCTTATATAGAAGGTGTGGAGCCAGAGCATCTGGAACACCCTCATTTGGGAAAACATGACAAGGAACACCTCGACCTCATATGGGAGTGAGCCAATAGAGACGACCTAAGCTGCGGGTGTGCATCTAAATCTACCTTAAAACCTAGCCCTTGCAGTTAGATTTCAAGTACCTATTACATCTAATAGTGAGCAAGCTAATTTGGGCAATAGGGAAGCATAAGTAAGTCACATAGCAAGTACATCTGTGATAGGCCAAATGTCTTCATTGTTGTTTGGAGGTACGTTTTTAGGCACATCATCAACATAGTCTTTGAGCACGCAAAATTTTAGACTCAATTATGGGAGTGGTACCACAATGCAGACTGTAGGAGTTATGTTCAGTACTATTGTTGGGACATAGTAATTACATATTTTTTTCCACTTCCAGCTACTGGTGGAGGATCAAGGGGTATATGTGGATCTAAAAGTGGTGGATCTACTAGTTCTAGAGGCATAGGTAACATAGGAGGTTCTGGATTAGGTGGGCAGGGTCCTCACCTACCCCATAATATCTACATGGACAACTCTCTCCATCTTCTAGAGTATAGGGGCATAGAAGATGCTATTGAACAAGTGCACATGTGTGAGATAGTGTGGCACACAAAAGGAATCATGGATTATGAGTGCAAGGAAAGTCAATTTACAACTACATTATAAGGACGTGCAAGGTAAGTCATGATGGGTGATATGAAGGAGGATGTGGCAAAGGTCAAGGATATCATGGTGGATTTAGGGGTTGAGGCCATGGCGGTGGAAGAGGTGAGTTTCCTCATTGAAAGTACTGACCACTAAAGGCATGAATGTCCTCAGAATATTACATGTTCTTTTTTTGGAAATATTCATAGCTTCGAGGAATTCTTAGACCTATATGAGCATATTAGAAAGTAGCATAAATAGGAAAACAAAGGTGTAAGGATAATTAGGATACAATGTGATGTGGAAAATAAGTGGATGCTAAAGCTGGCACTAGAACCTGAGGTATTATTTGTGAATATTACTACATGCACTGAAGTTGTGCACACCAGAGAAGCGTTATAGCATAAGCCTACCATCACTAAGGAGGAATTTTTTCATGCAATGTGTAGATACCTAAAATATGCTTACACTTATCATTTCCTCCATTACATCTGATTGGCGACACTTCGTTAATCAACCCGTCTTCACTCCACTCTTGGATTCCCATTCACGACACTCTTTTTGTCATATTCCTCATATAATTAGCTTATTTGGCTCATATATCTCTTATTAGAGAAACATTCCTCCTTTTGACCATTCAGAACCTCCCTAGTTCTCTCTATACCACTCCTATTGGCTTCGTAGGCTATCTATCAGTCACAATTGGTTATCCAGACCCCTCCCAACTCTCAATGAGTCTCTAATCACTTGCTAATCAAATTTAAATATCCTAATCCTAGCTTAACAGAGACTAAATCATGTTTATCCTAATCTAATCTAAAAGTTTTTTTTGAGCTTTAGTCCCACATGCACCCAAATTCCAAATTCTCCCAAGTGGAAAACTATAAATACAAGGCTAAGCGTACCCATTCAAACTACAACTTTACATACAACTTTACACACAACTTTATACACCTTGTTTACATTAAAAAACTCTCTCTCACATTTGGAGATATTGACATTAGACCTCATTTGCATTAACCAAGCTAATAGGAATTTGATCTTGGCTATCCTCCATTTTTGAAGCTCCTCCATCTTCCATCCATTCCAAATATAGTTAGTAAGGGAAGATCTAAAGTTTGGCCATGTAGCCAACTTGGAGAGATCTCTTCACTATGTTTGGGAGTAAACAACACACAATTTGATTGCTTAGAATCTAACTAGGTTCAATTTCATTAAGCTTTCATAGAGCAGAGAGTAGTATACATGTTAGTTGATGTTTTTGTCAAATTTATAATGCTTGGATGTTAGTTTTCTCTTGTTTAGCTCTAATCGCATGGTGCATGGATGAATTAACAAATATTTGAGGTTCTTTAGCCTTATTTCATATCTTTTTCAACTTTCCATTGCACACATTTGGCTTGCCCGATGGGACACTTTGTCCATTCTCCAATAATGGAGTCACTTTGAAGATTTTTGTTTTAGTTTCTAATTTTTTTAGTTTCAATATTTCTAGATTAGTTTTAAGATTTCTAGATTAATTTTTCAAAGTTTTTTAGATTAGTTTCAAGTTTTTGATTTCCCTAACCTTCCTTGTATTAATGGCTAAAATCAGATTTCCTAACTAGTTAAGATAGGTTTTTCTTGTTTTTGTGCTCTTTTCAGGATCAAAGGAGGTGAAGTGCTACCAAAATTGAACAAAATCGATAATTTTTGATAATTTTGGGATAATTTTTGAAAAATCCTGTGTTTTTTTGGCCACCTACAGAAAAGGGAGCGCATATACGATTCTGTGCACGTAGGTACAACTATGAATGTCATATTTTGACATAGGTGCATAGGTACACTAACAGTAGCGTAGGTACACTAATAGTGGTGCAAGTACACTAACAGTGGCGCAGGTACACTAACAAGTGGCACAAACATCATTAGCAATCTTCCGGAGGCCATAACTTTTACTCCCAAACTTGAAATGACTCCATTTTTGTTGCGTTGGAAAGGTTTTAAAGAAAAATACACAATGGAGTCATAAAATTAGGATTTTTACATACATAAAATTAATGGTTTACATTATTAGGTAAGTAATCATTTTCTAATGTAACTTAAAGTCTAAATAATTGTTTTCTTGACTATTCTAACACTTTGAAAGGGTTTGTGACACTAATCAGTTGTATGCAGGGTTATTTTGGTATTTTTTTTACTAAATTAGTTAAGTGTTTCATTTCTTAATTGATAGGGGTATTTTTGAAGTGCATATGCTCTTCCCTCGCACCTTCTAGGTGATCTTGGGAACCAAAAACACTTTAAAAACCCTCTTATTACTTTCAAAAACACTTAATTTACGCTTCCTAATGGATGAACATTTAAAAATTGGTTACAATGAACTCAAAATTTTGCAAAAACACTTTATGTATTTTCCATAAACTTTTTTTAGTTGAGTTTTTCCATTATGTATGATCTTCCTTCGTGCCTTTTGGTGATCTTATGAATCAAAAGCAACACGCAAACTCTCTTTTGATATCATGATCTTTTGTGGAAAATTACTAATCTTGGTATGTAGGACCAAAATTGCATGTCAAAGAAAGGAGGAACTAAGAAAAAACAAAACCTTCTAATACTTGTTTTCATACAGGTTTCTAAATGATGTGCTACTTAAAACCAAATTTAAGATAAGCAAAATAAAAAAACACACCACTTTCATCACACTGTATTGCAAGTTTCAGAAAAGGGTACGTCCCTATCTTCTTATCTAGAACATAACCCCTTTGGCATAACACCTTAAGTTACAACAATGGGGGTGGTACCAGGAACCCTAAAGTAGTCCACCACTATGTAACCTTGTGGATGAAACAAGAACCACCTCGCTTACCCACATGACTAGTTTTCCTTATGAGTTAGTGGTACAAAGTTGTCTGTATCATGACCCTAGAAAGAGTACACAATGGATGAAATTAGTGCCCACTATACTTGAAGGGCACAAAGCTGAGATACTCACAAATTATTTAGTGTGACTTTTTGTGTAAATCATGCCCACTCTTAGAAGACTTTGTAACACCTAGTTGAGAGATCTTATTAAGGAGGTCATTTTGTCTTCAGGCCCACTTTACTAGTCCTTTGTCGCATCTTGGCCATCATGAAGTGATAACTTGTTTGCATTCAAAACCTTGTTTTTGAACAAGGTAAAGAATCCACTTAAGTTGGATGTAAGTTCCTTTCATCATGGAAATTAGATGATGTTTTACTTAGCTTAGCTTGTTTCTTGCCTTCAGATGAGGTGAAGCTCTACCCAAGTAATGCTTAGTTCATTTCCATATTTTGATCTACACCTTTTCATTCTTGTTTCCCATTTAGGGCAACAGAAGGCATCTTTTGGGAGTGTTGTCATAGATAGTGTTCACCATTTTTTTGTCCGTTTACACTCATCCATGTTTTCGGCTAAGTTGTTAAACATTTAAAGTGTGTGGATGCGTCATTATATCTTTGATGCCCACTTGATCTTGATTTCAAGATCATCATCATAGTTTGTATTGATGCATAATTTGATCTCCCTTTCATGTGTTACCTTGTTTGCATTGTCTCAACATAATTAAGATACTTATGTATTTTTCATAAATGTGATCTAAGTATCCGTATTGTGGTGTTACGATGCACACATTTTAGAACATCCTTAGTATACTTTGAATTAGTTTGATTTCAAACATTTTTCCAAATCTTGAAAGGTGTCACTTACTTTGTTTGTGTCGTTTCGATACCACTTTGACATTAATATCTCACTTCTCTGCGAATCTTGATAGATGTGTCCAATTAGTGTGGTTACGTGGCTTACATTTGTAAACATCACCCTTTAATATTTAGGTCTTTTTGGTTGTTGGACTTGTCATGGTATCCTTTGATTTGGAGTCACATCTACCCTTTGTTAAAATTTACGCCTTGTTCATATTTCGAGCTTGATGTACATATTGACATTGTGTTGATCATCTTTGCATTGAACTCAATTTGCACATGCATTTGCATGGGGTGTATTTCCTTGTTGATTGGATTTTTGTTTCACACTTTCATGATTTTTCCTTGTGATCATTCATTTGGAAAAATTGTTTTCTAGGACAATCATTTTCGATCTGATCAAGATTACATCATCACAATGTCTATTTTCCTTAGACCTTCTTCATAAAATCCTGCATGCATCTCTATACTTACCAAATGTCTATTTGGATGTCATTATGTTTCCCTAAATTGATATGGAGCCTTCTTCCCTTTGAAGGAGTTCCATTACATTATCTAGAGATAGACATTTGTGCTTAAACGACACCAACAATGACTGACTATCATGTGGTTTCTCACACTTACTACAATATGGAACCTAGGTTTAGCAATTCAAATCAAAATATTCCCATTACAACTAAAACTCATTTGGTTCTTCATGCTAGAGGGCCCATTCAAGTAACCTGTTCCCCACCTTCATCTCATATTTGGTTGGTATGGTTTGGAAACTTCTAATCCAAACTATTATTCAAGTTTCCCCCAATCTTCTTCTAATTCTAATTCAAACATTTCCTCTTCTTCTGAGGATTCAAATACAAACATTTATTTTGATTCTAATCCAAGCATTTCCTCTTCTTCTAAGGATTCCAATCCAAAAATTTCTTTTGATTCTTCTGATGATTTGGATCCAAAATACTATTCATATTCATCTAATTCAACTCCTAAGTCATCTAATACGACTCCTATGTCATGGTCCTCCCTATCTTCATAAGAACCTCTTCATCATACATTTAATATGACTCCTATGTCACAGTCCTCCCTTTCTTCACAAGACCCCTTTTATCAGTCGCCTCAATGACGTCTTCTTCTTTTGAAGATACATGCAACTCCAAATCACTCCAATCAAACATCTAATATAATTTTTGAATCGCGGTCCTATCTTTCTTTGTAGGACCCTTGTTATTATTCATCCAATATGATTCTTGAATCACAGTCCTCCCCTTCTTCACAGGACTTTCTTCATCAATCACCCCTCATAAGTCTTCCTTCTTTGAAGATTCATGTGTCTCAAGGTCCTTCGAGTCAAGCATATGAATTGACCCATGCATCACAATCTATAGACTTTAGACTTAATACTACTAGTTTACAGATGATATACCATCGTATAGGTAGGTCAAAGCCACATTCTTCTACTCCTAAGACATCTAGCTACACATCTTCTTTGTCCCCCCATCATATTCTTCTATCAATAATCATCAAAAATATTCTAATTCTTCCACACCAAGTGAACCTCTTTATTCCAATCAACCCCTGGTGATCGATCAATAACTCATACCGATTGACCTCTTTCAGAATGAATAAAAAATTAGGTCATTTATAGGGGCATATGAAAATATTCCTTTAGTAGATTATGAAAAATGATTCTCTTTAGACTTTGATATGTCTGCATATTGTGAGGAAAAGGTTGATTCCTTTTATCAAGAAATGGAGGAAGAGCCTCATATCATGCAACTTGATCCTTCTCTTAATCTTCCATCTTCCCATTCTTCATTATGTGATGAAACTCCTTGGTCTTGCATTGATCCATGGCCTATCTTCTCATCACCTAATAACTCTTTCTCTATCATAATTCCTCAATCCGAAGCTCTTATGGGGTCAATGCCAAGTAGCCCTTCATCTTCATCTAGGTGTGGGTCACCTTCTAGTATCCCTCCCTCTGTTATTTGTGGGATGTTTTCAAGTAGTCCACTATCTTCTATTCTTGGGGCATGCCCAGCTAGCCCCTTATCTTCTAGGTATGGATCACCCCCGGGTAGTCCATCATCTTTTATTCTTGGTCCATATCCTAGTAGCCCATCATGTTACATCTATGGGTCACCTCCTAGTAGCCCTTCTTCTTCTATTCTTGGGCCACATCCTAGTAGCCCTTCATCTTCTATCTATGGGTCACATCCTAGTAGCCCTTCTTCTTCTATTCTTGTGGGCCACACCAGGCAGCCCGTTTGTATTCTATCTAGGACACCCCCCAGTTTAGCGCATAATTCTCAATCCTCGGAACGTATCCTTTTCATCCATCACATTATTATTTTGCCAAAGAAGGTGGCAAGCCCATGGTCATTTCTCACATCATTTCTAAACATCCACATTCACTTTCTTCTCCTTCTCAGGATAAGATAACTCATGCATTAGCTTATAAGAAACCCAAACATTTTCTTGATCAAGCTCAGATCAAAAGTACAAAGAGCTCTATAGCTCCCAACAAATAAAACAATATCAAAATTATAGATCAAGCACAATTCAAGAATGCACATCAACGTAACCATCGAGTATGGCGTAAAGTGCATAAACCTCTGGATAGGGAATTAAATCTCCCACATATGAAATCCATTTTTCAGAACAAATCACAATCATTTATTGAGTGTGAACTCACCTCAATCATCGAGATCGGGGATAATATCACTCTCGATAAACAAATGTGCCTAGTCTACCTTATCAACGAAGTTGTAAACATTGTGGTTTGATCTTACCACACAGAGTGAATTTGTTAGTCCCAACCTCTTAAAACTATCAAAAATCTAAAAAAAAAAAAAAATCAAAAATAAAAAAAACATTGAGAAAACACAACAAAAAAAAAGTTACAAAGATCAAACATTGCAATCATGTATTATGTACACATGGATGTTTCTTTATTCCCTTCCTTGTTATGCTTCTGCAGGTCTCCCTACCATTTTCATCCCATCGGTAATGTTTTGGTTAGCTTATTCGTGTGTGCATTTGGAAAGTTGCACAAGCTATGGAATGAGGCTAAAGAACCTCAAAGCTTTTCTAACTCATCCATGCACCATAGGATTAGAGCTAAACAAGAGAAACTAACATGAAAACATTATAACTTTGACAAAAACATAAAAAACTAACATGTATACTACTCTCTACTCTATGAAAGCTTAGTGAAAGTGAACCTAGTTAGATTCTATGCAATCAAATTGTGTGTTTTTTACTCCATGAGGGTGAATGAATCCACTAATGGCTACATGGCAAGTTTAGCTATTTCATTACTAACCTAACATGGGTGCAAGGATGAAGCTATTTTAATGGTGGATGACCCAAAATTAAAATGCCTATTAGCTTGGCTAATGAAAATGAGGCTCTTAAGATTCTTAGGCTTGTTTTGGCTTTAGCTTATGTAAATTTGTAGTTTGAATGGGTAGGCTTAGGCTTGTATTATAGTTTTCCAGTAGGTAGAATTTGGAATTTGGGTGCATGTGGGACTAAAAATCAAAAAGCATTTTAGATTAGATTAGGATAAACATGCTTTAGGCTTAGTTAAGCTAGGATTAGGCTAGTTAAACTGATTAACAAGTGATTAGAGGACTCATTGAGAGTTGGGAGGGGTTTGGATAACAAATTTTGAATGATAGATAGCCTACAAAGCCAATAGAAGTGGGTCTAGAGAGAACTAGGGAGGTGCTAAATGGTTGAAAGGAGGTAATGTTTAGATAATAAGAGAGATATTAGCCAAATAAGTTGATTATGAGGAGGAATACCAACCGAAAGAGTGTCATGAATGGGAATCCGAGAGTGGAACGAAGTATGGGATTTAACAAGTGTTGTTAAATTGATTAGATTGGGAGGAAATGCTAACTGTAAGCATATTTTAGGTGTCTACATTTGGCCCCTCTTTGGGGTGACGTAAGTGACGTCACTTCAAAGATGTAGAAAAGCATAAACAAGTAGAAATTTTGAAGAGGTAGAAGAAAAATGATTAGAATGGAGGATGCCCCTCGATTGTTGATGGGGTGATAGAAAAACTCAATCAACGATCGAAAGATGAAAGAAAGAGAATAGAAGAAAGAATAGTGTGAAGAAGTAGAACAGAAAGGTATGTAGAAGAAAATGGGTAATGAGGAAGGGAATGAGTTACATCTATCCATGTCCTTTTAAACAACTTTATTTTTCATCATATTGCTAAGATATTCAAGCATTGGTCCTTCTAAAAAGAATGAACAAAAGTGTAGTATGACATGAAAGCCATATACGAAAAAATGTCCATTTGCTAAAAACCACCACTCCATGCAACATAAAAATGCAATGCAATACGAGAATAAAAGATGCTAACCCAAGCACTACATAATGAATGCAATCCGAGGAAGTAAACAGATAACTACAGAGAAACAAAATGTAATGTTTTTGATATCCAAGCTTATTTCAGACCTGTGCAAACTAATGAGAAGGGTTAAAAATGGTGCCCCCCAGCAAGGATATATGCGAGGGAATAATTGAGGACACTTATCTAAAGAAAGTAATGTTGCCCTACAAAACAGTATACTAGGCAACTTGTTTGTGCCCTAAAGTAAAACACAGTAAAGCAACCTAGTTTTGTTGATAGAGTAGCATCAGATGATACACCATCACACACATGAACAGGTTAGAACCAAAGAGCGACATTTTTTTAGGATGATTATATTGTTTTTTATGTTTTTTGAACATATTTGAATGTTTTTTTTTTTATTTTTCTAACATATTTTAATGTTTTTTAATTTTTTTAACATATTTGAATGTTTTTTTTCATTTTCTAACCTATTTGAATGTTTTGTTATTTTCTAACTATTTGAATGTTTTTGGATTTTTTGAATTTTTTTTTGAACTATGTATAGGAAGATGAGGAAGTAATGAATGCCCTAGCGATCGATCGGGATGTACATGGGTATAAGGCCAACCTGTGTATGAGAAAGTGAAGATGTAAAAATTGCCCCAGTGATTAGGTGGGAGTAATTCAAAGGAAACTCTTCACAATTAGAAGTGGGACCCAGGCATTATGATAGGCCTCAACATGATGGTGAACCTCAACTAAATGAAGTGGGGCTTGGAAGAAGCAAGGGGTGCCCCCAACTAATTTGCCTAAAATCACATGATAGAAAGGAAGGATAAGATTATTTTGTGGAAGGGGACAAAGGTGTCCCCAAACATTGAAAAAAAAGTATTCTTATCACCTGGATGTTTCTGAACGAAGTAGAAGAATGATGTGAATGATATGAATGTAGCCTTAGAATCCTTTGCGGTGACTAAGTATTAAGCCAAAGGCACAAATCTGAGTGAGATCTGGACTGGATTCTGAACAAGTCCAAAAAAGACCTTGGTCACATACTAATCTTGTTTACTCTTGGAGATTAGTGTGTAGCACATGGAATTTTATTACCGCTTGAGGGAAATATTTAATAGAAAACAAGTTTTAGATACCCTACCCACCCATGTGTAGGAATGATTTATTTTGATAGTGATTTGTGAATGGAGGGTTAAAGGATATCGTACATTGCTTCCTCTGCCAGCCAAAGCGTCATAGCCGATGGAGATGTATTTAATTCTAATCAAACATTTCTTACTTTCCAGTCCAGGTGTCTATATGCCCCGATAGAGATTATTGGGAAATCCCCAAGCGAGAGTTATATATCAATTTTGATTTTTTCTTTGTACTTTTTGGCTTTGATTTTTGGATTGATTTTGATTCTTTTGCTCTCTGAAAACTATTTCAGATTTCTTGTTTGACAAGGGGTTTTAAGAACCAATGATGGCTTGATGGAAGAGGTGGAAGTGATTGTGATGAGGAATTTTTCTAGCGTCAACAAATATGTCCAAAATTTCTTCGCACAATTTTATTAGAGGGTGAATGTGATAGGATCCTAAGAGTCGTCATTCTATATTTTACCAGGTGATAAAAGACTAAGGGTTTAACGGATACCATAGAGATAATGTCACAAAATTGTGTGTGAATAAGCTATCAAAACAATCACCAAAGGATGAAATGGTCAGGGAGACTGCATAAAATAGCAAGGACGGAAGAAAGAACATCCTGTGGACCCAATACCTGATTGTAATGTTTGATCTTTGTACCTTTGATTTTTGTTGTGTTTTCTCAATGTTTTTTGTATTTTTGTATTTTTTTTTTTTATTTTTAGATTTTTGACAGTTTTTAAGAAGAGGTCGGGACTAAACATTCACTCTATGTGGTAAATCCAACACATGTTTGTGACTTCCTTATAAGGGAGACTAGGCACTTTTTTTTATCGAGAGTGAAATTAATCCCCAATCTCAATGATTGGTGAGTTTCACCTAAATAAATGACTGTGATTTGTTTCTGAAAATGATTTTGTATGTGAGAGATTTAATCACCATCTTATGTTTTCCCACATTTTTTTGCAAACCATATACTATGGTGACATTGGGGTGCATTCTTGAAATTTGGGATTGATTTAGAATTTTGAGATTGTTTGTGTTTCACTCGGAAATGTTTCGTTCCTAAGGAATAGAGTTGCTTCTAAATCCTTCATTCCTTTTATTAGAAACAGATGAGGTTAGGTTAGGAGGAATACCTTTGGAATGTCAGATGGTGGTGCGCGTACGTAGAGAAAGATCAGGGTTTACTGCGGAGAACTCTTTTTGTCTTGAAGGAACCTACCTGCAAATAAGAACACAAGACCACAAGGATTGATTAAACAATAAATGAGGACTTGCCTGGCCCAGGAAATCTAAAACTCTTCCTTTCGAAGGTGTCAGTTTCCCCTGCTATATGAATTAACACAAAATACTGCAAAATATCAATTAAATTGTTTCGTTAAACTGGGTAGGGAAAGGTGGTTTTCTGCTGGTTTTGATCAGAGGAACCATGCCGGTTACTGATACCGATGCTGTTACTGATAACCGATACCTTGGGTTTTCTAGATCTTCTTAGTAGCTATGGTGTGTTTGTAAGGCTGTTTATGATGATATTGGAAATTGGAATGATTATAAGCAAAAGAATACAGTTAGATGCAATGAAACACGTTGGGTAGTAAGATTCAGAGACGATTTATGAGGACTGAAATTCACAGACATAAGAAATTTTATAACAGAGGACATGCCAGGATATGACTTACTGGTTTTGGTGAAGATTCAAGTTGATATCTCTTTACTGCAAGCACGTCTGGTTTCTTCACTCATCTCTGCTTGGGTTAGTGACAGTCTTGACTCCTGTTTTCGCTCCCAAATGATCTCTATCATTCAAAATCATTCGCGATCTCCCAAAAATAAATTCCGACCGTTGTTTTGGTTTGGGGAGCCCATTTATAGGGACCGATGGCGGTTGCGTAACCGACGGCGGTCAGTAAGTAACCGGCATCTGTAAGGAAAA
The DNA here is from genome assembly GCA_019776745.2 of Taxus chinensis. Taxonomy (NCBI): domain Eukaryota; kingdom Viridiplantae; phylum Streptophyta; class Pinopsida; order Cupressales; family Taxaceae; genus Taxus; species Taxus chinensis. Next base: position 202,381,327 of record CM034157.1, read on the forward strand.
AAGTAGGCTATTTTTAGTAAAGATAGCCCCACCTTCCCTGCTTTCTCCGAGGATCAGTTGCGGCTTAGTCAGTGGCTAGAAAGGTTCGGCTTTGGTGTGAGTAGGGCATTAGTTGGATGTCGTCTATACCAAGTTTTCCCCCCCCCCCCCCCCCCCCCCATGGGTCTAATTAGGTTAGTTAGGGTTAGGGCTAGGTCATGATAGGTGGCAAAGTGAAGGTGGGTGGGTAAGGTGATGAGTGGATTTATCAATTATAAGTAATTAATAATAATTTGTAAGGTTTAGGTGATGAGGTAATTGCGAGATGAGATGGGGTCCCATGGGTCCGTAAGACACAATTTGGTGTCGTACATTAGGCCCCTTATATCGTGTAGCTTGTTTGTAAAGTTGCGGCGATACTAATCTGAAGTGGTTTCTCATGTTAAGATATAGGTACTCCCCCTCAAACCTATCGCAGATTGAGTGAACGGGAAATCATGGATAGGGTTGATAAGGGTACATGTTGTAGAGAGGATGGTAGGTGGTGGGGTAGGTCCAAGGAAGCATACGCATGTTGAAATGATAGTACTACTGGGTACGTGAGTTGACGAGCAACCAGTAGTGCAAGAGGCAAAGGTCGATAGTTTTATCCAAACAGGTTGATATAATCCTGGTATCCAAGGTAGGAAGTAGCCCCAGGGTATATAACAGGTAAGGTACAAGAACATTTAGGCAATGTGTCGGCAGTACCAAAAGGTTGGTTGGTTGAGATAAACGTCACGGTCTAGGTCTGGGCAAAGTTGGTCGCCAGATCACGTCAAGGACCCTAATCAATTCTAAAACACGAACAGTTGAGGCTCGATTGACAAAAAACTATCTGGATGGGTGGATAAAAGTGTATGTTGTTTTGGGCTCGGGATGGAAGTGGTACGGCCGTGGTGGTTGGGCCAAGTTGTTGGGTTGCGGCCTTGGGTCGGGCAAGAAGGGAAATGGAGGCTTGGTTGGGCCAAATAGTGAGAGCGGGCCTTGGTCGGGCCAATTGGTAGGTTGAGGCCTTGGGTCGGGCCAATTGGTAGGTGAGGCCTGGGTCGGCCAAATGTGAGGGGAGAGAGAAGCCTTGGGTCGGGCGGGGCCAATGGTAGGTTTGAAGATGACCCTTGGGTCGGGCCAAATTGGTAGGGCGAGGCCTTGGGAGGGGCGTCCGGCCAAATATGGTTAGTCTATTCACCACTAAATACAACAGTACTTGAGTTTACATCAATTCCCCGTTTTTTCTTAGGTCCACATCTGTTTGCCTTTCTCGCAGTTCCCTTTTTTTCCTTCCTCCTCTTTTTTAAAGGGAGGGGCATTTCCTCGTCTTCCGTGTCATTTCCTGTGTTTGAAGGGTTAAGGTTACAGCAGGTCTTTCCTCTTTTTCTTGGTTTCTTAAAGATATCCTTCTGTACTTGTGGGAGTTATTCTTATGGGTGGGACGGAGCAGGGAAGGCTCTTTCTGTTAAAGGCCGGATAGGTTGGTTGAGGCCGGGTTTGGTCAGGCTGGCACAGAGTGACCCAAATGGGTTGCAACAAAGGAAGGAGTGGATAGAGGCGAATTTGGTGAAAAGAGGCAAGGAGTAATAAGGGGCCCAGAATGGGGTGTAAAGTTTGGGAGAGAACCTGATGTCGATTCTCATGACCGATAATCGGTTAAGGGACCGATTACCGTCCTTAGGGCAAATGAAACCAATATCCGGTGAAGGGTGAAACCTACTAAAAAGAAAAATACGGCTTGTCATGTCCCTCTTTTGTATTGCAAACCAATCGTACTTGTCTACGTAGAGAGATGTTGATTCGGGGTGAGAAGAGGCTTTATTGAGTGAGTGTAGCTATTGTAGTGGCGGAGAGAGTTATATGGGCCCGATTAAGGAGGCGGCAAAGGCAGCAGTTTATTTGCCCGGGGACCCAGCAGATCAGGATTGGAGCCATGGCACAGGCAGAGTAGCTGAGGGGCTGGACCAGCTGGACCACCCCACTACCCCATCCCACCTACAACGACGTGTCCGTCGTTCGGGTAATTCGCAACTCTTTAATTTTGGTGATTTGGTTGTATTATGCTAAATTGGGGTTTGGGGAGGAATTAACCTTTTTTAGACCTAATGAGAAACAATGGAATTAATTTGAAACAGGAAGCAGGTTAGATAGCTAGATAGGCTAGGTTGGGTAGGTGGGTAAGGTTTTTAGGGTATTTGGGTGGGTAGAATGGGTAGCACTGGTACAACCATGGGTTTTGGGGGGCCGCGCGGTGGGTTCGCTCCGTGAGCATACGTGCCTATGTCGGTCAAACCTAAGCGACTGGCATCGGTGCAGAATTGGTAGGGAAAGGGACCTTGGTTGTTGTTGACGCGCATCGGTCATGATGGCCCCGGCGTCGTTGCTTGGTGGGTTTTGGGTTTTTGCGTTGGGTTTTGGGTTTTTGGGTTTGGGGTTTGGTTTTTTTGAGGTTGGGTTTGAGGTGGAGGTGGATAAGGGTTTGTGTAGGGATTGGGTTGTGTTGTTTTGTGGGTTTTTTTTTCCGGTTTATTTGTTAGAATGTTTTTGTATAATTTTTTTTTTTTCTTTTTTGTTTTTATTTTATTATTTTTTTTTTCTTTTTTTTTGGTTTTTTTTTTTTTTTTTTTTTTTTTTTTTTTTTTTTTTTTTTTTTTTTTTTTTCTTTTTTTGAGGTGACTTAGATGGGGGTGGTAGAGAGTCGGGGGGGATTAAAAACAGGGTGTTTAGATGAGAAAGGATGTTGTAAAAAGAGTAAGGTCTAAGTATGTGGGTTGTTTTGCAGGCACGGTCAGCAGTTGACGATGCGGGATATGATGCCCCCGCTTTGGTGCGAGATGGAGGCCCACATGTTCTTATCTGCGGCTCATTGGGGCGCATCATGCGCTCGGTGGGACTCAACTCATTGGAGTCCAGAAGGTACAGAGCGATAGAGAGAGTCACAGCCTGATGGTCCCCTCTCGAGAGATGGGATCCGGCGACCAATGTGTTTCCTCTCCCAATGGGGGAATGAGCATCACTTTGAGGATGTGTATCGCATCCTTCAGTTACCTATCGAGGGAGAAATTCAGTCTTCCAGGTCTATTCAGAGCCTGCTGGACAGCAATAGCTGTAGGTTTTGGGGATGGTGCCGCGCTCCTGACCTACCATAAGCGGAGTATCTGGACGGTGAACAGTACCGTGCGCATCGACACGAGACAAATGGAACTGGCTTGTTGATGATGGTTTGGGTCACCGTCTGCTTCTCCCTTCCCGGCCGACTCATATAGGGAAAGAGCAAAGGGGGGCTGGCTTCCCATGATCATTGATTGGGTGGTGCTGTCTTGAGATGGTGGAGGAGCACACCTGTTTACGGCCTGGGCACCATTATATTCTGGTTGTAATTATACAGGGGAGCTAGGGGGCTATCACCGGAGGAGGCGAATTCGGTTATTTTGTTCTACATTTTTGTTGCATTATTGGGCATATGAGCACATCGTATGTCATCAGGCCATTAGGGTTACCCGAAACCCCCAGCAATCCAGGGCCACCAGGTCGATACCGATAGGTTTTTCAGGACCTGGGTGGTTTTGGGGGTCGGTGGGCCGCCACGAGTAAGTTTTATGGGCAAGTCGGGATGTGGCATACTATAGAACTTCTAGACGGCCTTTTTTAACAGCGTAGACATTGTCAGGAGACCCTACAGAGGTCACCATCCTGGCATAGACCCGCTTACAGTTTGGCTAATCCAGTCACCCTTCTGGATAGCATGGTGGGGGGAAGGACGAAGGCCATGAGAGTACGAGCGGGATACCCCTGGATAGGTACGCAGGTAGATTGGCTGGCGACAGGACGAGCCCACATCCCTTTCCTTCAGTACAAGAGAGATGATTGAGGCCTCCACTGCCTGCACCATAGCCTTTGGATCCAGATTGTAGGCAGAGAGGCCAGCAGTGAGGTGTAGATGATGGTCTGGGTGCACGGGAGCACATGTGTGGTGGGCTGGGAGAAGAGCAGCCAGGATCAGTACCCGCCTCTGCACAGCCAACTTGGCTTGCAGGGCTTGGAGAGGATCAGCTCAGGGTCGGTGCAAGCTTTTTCACAGGGGCAGCTAGCTGCAGCACAGGCACAGAGGTGTCTTACAGGGCACTAGCCCAGGCTCAGTGCATAGGCAAACAGGCCGCACCACCACCCCACCATCACCACACGGCCAGAGTTGTAGTACATTGTATAAGTGCAGCAGCACAGGTACCAGCACACGCGGCCCACAGGCACCACAATATGCACGCAGCCACCCGGCTCAAGGGGGCATTGGTTTAGGTAACCTCAGGTGACTCCAGCCCCAAGCTCCGTCAGTGGCTCGAGAGCGCGTGTAGTCGGTGGAAGAGTGGGTCCGTCGGGAGGGTTAGGGTGGGGTATGTACTGCAGGGAGTCTCGGTGGCGGAGCGCCGAGTCGGGTTAGGTGAAAGGGGGACCAGTAAAGAGAAGGGAGAGGTAGAGGGAGAGAAGCAAGACGGTGGGGTTTAAGAAAATTTGATAGTAGTTCTTAAGGGCACAGAAAGGATGAGTTGATGGCTAAAATCTGAATGGGTATAAGAGTAGAGATCACATGGGCAACGGATAGGGAACGCGGCTCGAGGGCGGGGATGGAATCAAGCATCGTCTCCCCCCTACCCCCCCATCCCCCCTCTCCCCCTCCCCTCTCCCCCCCCCCGCGGCTTCCCTCCCCCCCCCCCCCCCCGCCTCCACCCCCTCCCCCCCCCCCACTCCCTCGCCCCCTCCCCCCCCCCCCTCTCCCCCCCCCCCCCCCCTACCCCCCTATGAATTGACGACGCCCCCGGCCCCCCTGCCCCTTCTCCCCCCCCTCCCCCCTCGCTCCTCCCTCCGCGCCCCCACCCCCCCATTGAGTTGGGAGGCTTCCGTCGTGCCCGCCCCCCCCCCCGCCGCCCCCACCCGCCCCCCCTCCTCCCCGACCCTGCACCACACTCCCCCATCCCCCCGCGCCCCCCCCCGTCCGCCTCCCCCCACCCCGCCCAGCGCGCTGTCCGCCCCCGCCCCATAACCACGCCCGCCCCCCCCACCCGCCCCCGCCCCTGCCCTCCCGCCCCCCCCCGGCCCCCCCCCCCCCCCTCCCCCCCCCCCGCTCCCCCCCCCCCCGTCTTCCCCCCACCCCCTCCGACCCCCCCCCCCCCCCTCTCTCCCCTTTCCCCCCCTTCCCTTTTCCCTCTCCCCTTCCTCCCTTCTGCCCCCCTCTCTTCCCCACCCCCCTCCCTTTCCCTTTCCCCTGCTTTGCTCTCCCTCCCCCCCCACCCCCCCCCCCCCCTCCCTCGCCCCCCTCCCTCCTTCCCCCCTCCCCCACGCCCCCCAACCACACCCCCCGCTCATCTCACCCCCCTCCCGCCCCTACCCCCCGACCCTCCCCCTCAACCCCATCGCCCCTCCACCCTACTTGCCTCCCTCCCCCCTTCTCCCCCCCCCCTCCCCCCCTCCCCCCCTCCCCCCCCCCCCTTCCCCCCCCCCCCCTCCCCCATCCCTACACGCCCCCCCTCTCTTCCATACCCCCCCCCCCCCCCCCCCCCCCCGCCCGAACGTCCCGCCCCCCCCCCCCCCCCTCCTCCACCCCTCGCGCCCCTCCCCCCTCACGCCCGCATCCCGTCTCTCCCCCCTCCCGAGCCGCCCCCCTTCCGCCGCCTCCCTCCCCTCCCCCTCCACCTTCCCCCCCCCTCTCCCCCCCTTCCCCTCCCCTCCCCCCTCGCCCCCCCTCCCCCCCCCCCCCCCCCCCCCCCCCCCCCCCCTCTCCCCTCCCCCCCCCCCCCCCCCTACCCCCAACCCCCGACTCCACCCCCCACCCAACACCTCCCCCCCGCCCCCCCCATCATCCCACCTCTCCCCACACCACCCCCCCCCCTCCCCCCTCCCCCCCTCCGCCCCCCACCCTCCCCCCGCCCCCCGCCCTCCCCCCCCCCTTCCCCTTTAAGTTACCCCCGATACCCGCCCCCCTGCCCCCCCCCCCCCCACCCCCCTCCCCACCCCCCCGCGCCCCCCCCACACCCCCCCCCCCCCCCCCCCTCGTCCCCGTCCCCCGCCCCCCCCCCCCCGTGCCCCAGCCGCCCGGGTCCCCCCCCCAACCCCCCTCCCCCCTCACCGCTCCCACTGCACCCCCTTCCCCCCTACCACCCCCCCCCCACTCACTCCCCCACCCCCCACGCCCATCCCGCCCCCCCCCCCCCCCCCCCCCCCCCCCTCCCCCCACCCACCCCCATGCCCAGCCCCCCCCCCCCCCCCCCCCCCTCCCCCCCCCCCCCCCCCACCCCCCCCCCCCCCCCCCCCCTCCCCCCCCCCCCCCCCCCCCCCCCCCCCCCCCCCCCCCCCCCTCCCCCCCCCCCCCCCCCCCCCCCCCCCCCCCCCCCCCCCCCCCCCCCCCCCCCCCCCCCCCCCCCCCCCCCCCCCCCCCCCCCCCCCCCCCCCCCCCCCCCCCCCCCCCCCCCCCCCCCCCCCCCCCCCCCCCCCCCCCCCCCCCCTCCCCCCCCCCCCCCCCCCCCCCTCCCCCCCCCCCCCCCCCCCCCCCCCCCCCCCCCCCCCCCCCCCCCCCCCCCCCCCCCCCCCCCCCTCCCCCTCCCCCCCCCCCCCCCCCCCCCCCCCCTCCCCCCCCCCCCCCCCCCCTCCCCCCCCCCCTCCCCCCCCCCCCCCCCCCCCCCCCCCCCCCCCCCCCCCCCCCCCCCCCCCCCCCCCCCCCCCCCCCCCCCCCCCCCCCCCCCCCCCCCCCCCCCCCCCCCCCCCCCCCCCCCCCCCCCCCCCCCCCCCCCCCCCCCCCCCCCCCCCCCCCCCCCCCCCCCCCCCCCCCCCCCCCCCCCCCCCCCCCCCCCCCCCCCCCCCCCCCCCCCCCCCCCCCCCCCCCCCCCCCCCCCCCCCCCCCCCCCCCCCCCCCCCCCCCCCCCCCCCCCCCCCCCCCCCCCCCCCCCCCCCCCCCCCCCCCCCCCCCCCCCCCCCCCCCCCCCCCCCCCCCCCCCCCCCCCCCCCCCCCCCCCCCCCCCCCCCCCCCCCCCCCCCCCCCCCCCCCCCCCCCCCCCCCCCCCCCCCCCCCCCCCCCCCCCCGCCCCCCCCCCCCCCCCCCCCCCCCCCCCCCCCCCCCCCCCCCCCCCCCGCCCCCCCCCCACCACCCCCCCCCCCTCCCCCCCCCCCCCCCCCCGACCCTCCCCCCCCAACCCCCCCCGCCCCCCCCCACCCTCCCTCCCCCCTCCCACCCCCCCACCCCTTCCCCCCCCTCCCCTCCCCCCCCCCCCCCCCCCTCCACGCTGCTCACAGACTCCCCCCCGCCCCCCGCACCCCCCCACCTCCCCCCCCCCCCCCCCCCTCCCCCCCCCCCTTTCCCCCCCCCCCCATCCCCTCCCCCACCCCCTCTCCTTTTTCCCCCCCCCCCCCCCCCTCCCGCCCTCCCTGCTCCCCCCACCCCCCCCCGCCCCCCCCCCACCCCCCCCCCCCCACCTGCCCCCCCTCCTCCCCCCCCCGCCCCTTTTCCACCCCCTACCCCCTACCCCCCCCCCCCCCCCCCTCCCCCCCCCACCTCCCCCCCCCCCTTCTTAGCCCCCCCCCCCCCTTCCCTCCCTGCCCCGCCCCTTCCTCCCACCCACCCCCCCCCCCCCTCTTCTTTTCCCCCCCCCCCCCCCCCGCACCCCGCGCGCGCCCCCCCCCCCCCCCCCTCCACCGCCACCGCCCCCCCCCCCCCACCCCCGCCCCCTCCCTCCCCCCGCCCCCCACGCCCCCCCACTGCCCCCCCCCCCCCCCCCCCTCCTACCAGTCCCCCCCACCCCCACCCCCCCCCCCCCCCCCCCCGCTCCCGCCCCCCCCCCCCGCGCCCCCAGCCGCTTCCCCCCCTCCCTCCCCGTGCCCCCGTCCTCCCCCCGCCCTCTCCGCCCCCCCCCCCCCCAACCCACCGCCCCCCGCCCCTTCCCTCACCCCCGCCTCCCCTCCCCCCCTCTTCCACCCCCGGCCCTCCCCATCTCCCCTCCGATCCCCTCCCCCCCCCCCTCCCCCCCCCCCCCTTCGGCCCGCCGACTCTCGCACCCCCTCTCCTTCACCTCACTCCGCCCCAGGCCGCGGCCCCCCCCCCGCCCCGCCCCCCCCCCCCCCCTGCCGCCCCCCCAACCCCCCGCCCCCTCCTAGTTCTCCGCCCACCCCCCCCCACCCCCTCCCCCCCCCGCCCCTCCCCCCCGCCCCGCCCACCCTCCCCCCCTCGCCCCCCCCGCCACCCGCGCGCCCCCCCCCCCCTCCCCCCTCCCGCCCCGCCGCCAGCCACCACCCCTCCCCCCGCCGCCCCCCCCCCCCCCCCCCCCCCCCCCGGGCCCTCCCCCCCGCCCCCCCACTCCCCAACCCCCCCCCCCTACCCCCCCACCCCTCCCCCCTAACCCTTCCCCTGCCCGCCCCCCACTCCTCTCCCCCCCGCCGCCGCTCCACCCATACCTCCCTCCCACCCATCCGCTTGCCCCGCGCCCGTCCCCCCCCCCCCCCCCGCCCCTCCCCCCCCCCCCTTTGGTCAATCGCCCCAGTATCACCCCCCCCCCCCCCCCCCCCCCCCCACTCCTCCCCCCCTCCCCCCCCCCCTTCTCCTCCCCCCCCCCCCCCCCCCCCTCCCCCCCCCCCCCCCCCCCCCTCCTCCCCCCTTTCCTCCCCCCCCCCTCCCCCCCCCCCTACCTCTCTTCCCCCCCCCCCCCCCCTCCCTTCCCCTCCCCCCCCCTTTCTTTTCCCTTTCTTCCTTTCATAGACTCCCTCCTCCCCCCCCCCCCCCTCTCCCCCCCCCCCCCCCCCCCCCCCCCCCCCCTCCCCCCCCCTCCCCTCTTCCCCCCCCACCCCCCCCATACCAACCCCCTCCTCCGCCTCCACCCGTAACCCTCCCTCCCGCCCCTCGCCCCTTCCTACCCCCCGCCCTTCCCCCCCCCCCACCCACACCCCCCCACCCCCCCTTCCGCACCCCCCCCCCGCCCTCCTCCACCCACCCCGCCCCCCCCCCGGCGCCCTCCCCCCCCCGCCACCCCCCCCCCCTCCCCCCCCCCCCCCCCTCTCCTCCCGTCCCCCCTTCCCCCGCCCCCCTCCCCACCCCCCGCCCCCCCCCTCCCCTCCCCTCCCCTCTTCCTCTCGGCTCCCCCACCCCGCCCCGCCCCCGCCCCCCCCTCCGCCGCCCCACCCCAGTCCCCCCCCTCACCCCCCCCCCTGCGCCCGCTCTCCCACCCCCCCCCCCCCCGCCCCCCTCGCTTACCCGCGCCCCCCCCCCCCACCCCCCCCCCCGCCACAGACCCCGTCCCCCATCCCCTCCGCCCAGCCCCCACCTTCACCCCCCGGTCCTGCCGCCACCCCTGTTGCCGCCCGGCCGCCCCCCCCCTCAACCGCCCGCCCCGCCCCCTCCCCATCATGTCCCCCCCCCTTTTTCCCCCCCCCCTTCCCGTCCCCCGTCTCGCCCCCCCCCCCGCCCCTCCCCCCCCCCCACCCCCCCCCTCCGCCCGCCGACCCCCCGCCGCCTCCCCTTCATCCCCCCCCCTCCCCCCCCCCTACCTCCTCCCCCTCCCGTCCCCCCCTCCCGCATTCCAGCGCGCGACCCCCCCCCCTCCCCCCTCCCCCCCCCCCCCCCCCCCCCCCCCCCCCCCCCCCCCTCCCCCCTCCCTCCCCCCCCCCCCCCCCCCCCCCCCCCCCCCCCCCCCCCCCCCCCCCCCCCCCCCCCCCCCCCCCCCCCCCCCCCCCCCCCCCCCCCCCCCCCCCCCCCCCCCCCCCCCCCCCCCCCCCCCCCCTCCCCCCCCCCCCCCTCCCCCCCTCCCCCCCCCCACCCTACCCCCCCCCACCCCCCCCTCCCCCCCTCCTCCCCCCCCCCCCCCCCCCCCCCCCTCTCCCCCTCCCCCCCCTCTCCACCCCCCCTTCTCCCCCCCCCTTCCTCTCCCCCCCCCCCCCCACCCCCCCCTTTTCCCCCCCTCCCCCCCCCCCCCCCCATTCCCCCCCCCCTCCACCCCCCCCCCCACCCCCTACTACTCCCCCCCCCCCCCCCCCCCCCCCCCTCCCTAACTCACTTCCTCCCTAACCCCCTCCTTTCCCCCCTCCCCCCCCCTCCCTCCCCCCCCCTCCCCCCCCCTCCCCCTTTCCCTTCCTCTTTCACTCCTCCCCCCTTACCCTCCCCCCCCCCCCCTCCCCCCCTGCTCTCTCCCCCCCCCCCCCCCCTGACCCCCCCCTCCCCCCCCCCCTCCCCCCCCCACCCCACGGCCCCCCGACCCCCCCACCACCCGCGCCCCCCCCCCCCCGTCCTCGCCCCCCCCGCCCCCCCCCCACCCCACCGCCCCCCCATCAACCCCCCCTCATCCGGCCCCCCCCCCCGCCCCCCCCCGCCACCCCCCCCCCCACCCCCCGTCCCCGCACCCCCCCTCGCCGCCCCCCCCCCCACCACCCCCCCCCGCCACCGCCGCCCCCCCCCCCCCCCCCGCCCGCCGCCCCCCCATTCCCCCGCCCCCCCCCCAACCCACCGCCCCGCCCCCCGTCCCCCCGCCCCCCCCCGCCCCCACCTCCCCCCCCCACGCCCCACCCCCCTCCCCCCCCCCCCACCAGGTGGGCCTCCCCCCCCCCGCCCCCCCCCCCCCCCGAGAAACGAGGGGGAACCCCCGCCCACCCCCCTCCCCCCACCCACCCCCCTAATCCCCCCCCCCCCCCCCCCCTTCCCCTGCCGCTGTCCTCCCCCCCTCCGCCCCCCCCCCTCCCCTCCCCCTCCCCCCCCTCCCCCCCCCCCCCCCCCCCTGCACCCCTCCCCCACTGGGCCCCCCCCCCCTCCTCGACCCGCCGCCCGCCACCCCCCCCTAGTCCCCCGGCCCCCCGCGCCACCTCACCCACCCCCCCTCCTGCCCCACACCCTAGCCCCCCCCCCCCCCCTCCCCCCACCCTCACCCCCCCACACCCTCCCCGCGTCCCCCGCGCACTCCCCCACCACCCACCATCCCGCACATCTAGCTCCTCAACCCCCCAGCCCGACCCCCCCCTCCCCCCCCCCCTTCCTCCCCACCTCTCACCCCCCCCCCCCCCCCCCCCCACAACCCGTCCCCCAAACCCCCCCTCCTGCCACCCCTCCCCCCTTCCCACCCACCCCCACCCCCCCCCATCCGTACTGGAAACTGGCACGAGCGGCCTCCGGAAGGTCAGAGGGCACCAATATAGACTGTTCTGGGTAAGCAACGGGTAGGTTCTTACCAGGTCAATCATCCCCACAGAAGACAACGACGCAGTGAGTGATGGGCTAGGGTTACAGCACGGGATTCAGACGGATAGATGGGCAGGGGTGGGATAGTCAAGGAGAAGCGTAGGTGAGGTGAGGGATGGGGGGAATAGGCAGGCTAGGGAAATAGGAGAGTTACTTGATGTATAGAAAAGAAAAGGAGGTTTGATAGTTTGAGCAGGGGTAAAGCGTGACCGTAGACTTGAATGGCGTATTATAATGGGTCGTGACTCACCGCACCCCAACAACCACCCCCACGCCCCCGCCCTCCCTGCCTCCCAGCCCCCCACACACCCAACCGCCCGCCCCCCTTCCACCCCCGCCCACAACCAGCCCGCACCACCCCCGCCCTCCCCCCCGCCTCCCCCCCCCACCCCCCCCCCCCCCCCGCCCGCCCCGTACCCCCCCCCCCCCCCCCCCCCACCCCCCTACTCACCCACCCGACCCCCCTCCACCCCCCCCACCCCGCCAGCCCTCCCCCCCCCTACCAGCTCCCCCCCCCCTTCCGCCGCCGCTCCGCCCCCCTGTCCTGCTACCCCTGATCGCGCCACCCCCCGCTTCTGCCCGCCGTCCCCCCCCCCGCTCCTCCCCCGCCTCCCGACCCCCATCCGGTCTCGTCTGTCACCCCCCGTCCGGGCGGAGATTGGCCGCGCCCCTCACCCTGCGCTCCGGCTGCCCCCCCCCCTCCCTTTGGTGCCCCGCCGCCCGCCCTCGCCCCTTCCCCCCCTCCCCCCTTTCCCTCTTTTCCCCCCCCTCACCTCTCCCCCCCCCCCCCTCCCCCCCCCCTCCCCCCCCCCCCCCCCCCCCCCCCTTTCCCCCCCCCCCCCCCCCCCCCCCCCCCCCCCCCCCCCCCCCCCCCCCCCCCCCCCCCCCCCCCCCCCCCCCCCCCCCTCCCCCCCTCCCCCCCCCCCCCCCCCCCCCTCCCCTCCCCCCCCCCCCCCCCCCTGCATCCCCCCCCCCCCTCCCCCCCCCTCCCCCTCTCCCCTCCCCCTCCCCCCCCCCCCTCCCCCCTTCCCCTTCCCCCCTTTTTCCCCTCCCCCCCTCCCCCCTCCCCCTCCCCCCCCCCCCCCCCTCCTCCCCCCTCCCCCCCCCCCCCACCCCCCCCCCCCCCCCCCCACCCACCCCCCCCCCCCCCCCCCCCCCCCCCCACCCCCCCCCCCCCTCTCCCCCCCACCTCATCCCCCCCCCCCCTCCCCTCCCCCCTCCCCTCCCCCCCTCCCTCTCCCCCCCCACCCCCCCCCCTCCTCCCTCTTCTCCCCCCCCCACCCCCCCACCTCCCCCCCCCCCCCCCTCCCTCCCCTCCCCCCCCTTCCCTCCTCCCTCCCCTCTCCACTCCCCCCCCCCTCCCTCTCCCCCTCCCCCTTCTCCCCCACCTCCCCCCTCCCCCCTCCCTTTCCCTTCTTTTCCCCTCCCCCCCCCCCCCCCCCCCTCACCCTCTCCCCCCCCCCCCCCTCCTCCCCCCCCCCTTCCCCCCTCCCCCCCCCCTCCCCTCCCCCCTCCCACCCTCTCCCTCCCCTCCCCCCCCCCCCCCCCCCCCCCCACCCCCCCCCCCCCCCCCCTCCACTCCCCCCCCCTCCCTTCTCTCCCCCCCCCCCTCCTCCCCTCCCCTCTCTCCCCTTCCTCCCCCCCCCCCCCCCCCTCCACCCCCCCCCCCCTCTCCCCGCTTCCTCTTCCCTTTTCCCCCTCTCTTCCCCTCCCCCCCTCTCCCCCCCCCTTCCCCCCCCTCCCCCCCCCCCCCCCCTTCTTCCCCCCTCCCCCTTCCCCCCCCCCCCCCCCCTTACCTCCCCCTCCCCAACCCCCTCATACCCGCGTGACTACACCCCAACCCCCACACCACCCAAACTCCCCAACAATCCCTCCCCCCCACCCTTCCCTCCGCCCCCAACCCCACACTCCCCCCTCCCCACTCCCCCCCCCCACCCCAATGACACACACTCCCTCCACACCCCCATTCCTCCCTCCCCCCCCCCTCACACCTTCCCCTCACCTCCCCCACACTCTCCATCCTTCCCCTACTCCTCCCCCGCACCCCTCACCATCTCCCTCTCCCTCCCCCTCCTACTCCTCCACCCCCCCCTCCACTCCTCCTCCCTCCGTCCTCCCCACGCTCCCTCCTCCCCCCCCACTTCCGCTCCCCACCTCACCTTCCTCTCCCACCCCTTCCTCCCTCCCCCCCCCTCCTCCACCCTGTCCTCTCCGCCCCCCCCCCCCCCCTCGCCCATCTCCCCCCCCATTCCCCCCGCCTTTTTCACCCCGCCCCGGCCAACCGCGGGCCTCCCGCCCCCCCCCCCCCCACCCCCCTCCCCCCTCCCACCCCCTTCCCTCCCCTCCTCCCCCCCCGCCCCCCCCCCCCTCCCCCCCCCCCCCCCTCCCCCCCTCCGCCCCCACCCTCCCCCCCACCCCCCCCCCCCTTCCATCCCCCCCCCCC